>QLTV01000970.1:340311-360342 GCA_003457575.1 Thermophis baileyi
GAGCCAATAACCAGGAGACGGTGAGTTCTAGTTCCATCTTAGACATGAAAGCCAGCTGGGTGACTTTGGGTCAATCACCAGGAGATGGTGAGTTTTAGTTCCACATTAGACATGAAAGCTGGCTGGGTGACTTTGGGCCAGTCACTCTTCACCCCCCACAACCCACCTCACAGGTTTGTTACTGGGGGAAAAGAGGAGGAGGAAGGAGCATTAAGTATGTACACTGCCTTGAATTATTTATAAAAATAATAAAGGAGGGACAAAAATAGTCTAAAATATTGTGGTTGAGTTGGTGGTTCAGCTTTCATTCTGCGTACCAGATTCAAATTTCAAGGCACCCGTGGTTGTCTACTTCCTGTTTTTATGGACTTCAGATTTCCTTTCTTTTCTTAGACTTGCGAAAGAAGGTTTTGGCACATGTGAAATATAGGGATAAATTTAATATTGTGTTAATTATATCACTTCTCCTCACTTTCTCACTGCTCCAGTTGCCTGCACACACCGGGGGAATTCTTATCAGTCTGCAACAGCACCGATGCTATCTGAACTGCTATATTAACTCTTTCCTAATTTAGATTACAAAGCATACAGCCAAATGTTTCATCTAATCTGATCTGGAATAAATGTTTCACAAATGTTTCTTAGGTTGTGAGTGCGGTTACTATCCAGTGTTAATGCTAAGTTTTCAGATTACATGGAGGCCCTTTTCTACCCAAGTGAAGATTCCTAAGGAATCTAATGCTAAGGCTAAGGAAATTTGGAATCGGTGCTCAGAAAGTTTTAATTTGTGAGTACTACTTTTACATGTGGTTTTGGTCTTTCAAATAATTTCATTTTATCCATCTTAGTAGTTTTTATATTGGCTGAATGCTAAAAGCACAGGGCCTGGTTACTTTAACTACTACACCCTAATTCTGTCCAATAAGATTTGTTCCAGGTGATTTTTTTTTTGTCCTCCCCTCAAAAGAAGGGAGGAGCTATCTTGCAGTTTGGGGGCCTGACCAGATATGGCTTCCGATCACACAGGAAACAAAATGAATCTTCCTGATGATCAACTGATGGCAGTGGTCTTCCATTGTGCCAGCTACTTTGGCTGGAATGGTGAACCTTAGTGCCAACGGTCCTTGTGTCCATTGCAAGAGAAGGAGGGGTCCCTGTAAGTGGAAAACCTTTTTGCTGCAGCCAAACCTAGATGGTACTTGTCATTCAGGAGCCCCTTTGACTCTTCAGATTAATTCATTTTCTGTACAGAAATGAAGCCACAGCTACTAATGATGTTCTAATAGATATAGTAAAAAGAGCCATGGTGGTGCAGTTGTTAGAGTTCAGTATTGCTGCCAACTGCGAGCAGTTCGATTCACACCAGCACAAGATTGACTCAGCCTTCCATCTTTCCAAGGTCAGTAAAATGAGGACCCAAATTGTTGTGGTCAATATGTAAACTACTTAGAGAGGGCTGTAAAGCACTGCGATATGAGCCAGCAGTGTGCGGCAGCAGCCAAAAAAGCCAATGCAATCCTAAACTGCATTAACAGAGGGATACAATCAAGATCAAGGGAGGTACTAATACCACTCTATAAAGCCTTAGTAAGACCACACCTAGAGTACTGCACCACACTATAAAAAAGATGTTGAGACTCTAGAAAGAGTGCAGAGAAGAGCAACCAGGATGATTAGGGGACTGGAGGCTGAAACATACGATGAACGGTTGCAGGAACTGGGCATGGCTAGTCTAGTGAAGAGAAGGACCAGGGGAGACATGATAGCAGTCTTCCAATATTTGAGGGGCTGCCACAGAGTGGAAGGGGTCAAGCTATTTTCCAAAGCACCTGAAGGCCAGACAAGGAATAATGGATGGAAACTGGACAAGGAGAGAATCAACTTGTAAATAAGGAGAAATGTTCTGACAGTGAGAACAATCAACCAATGGAACAGCTTGCCTTGAGACTTTCAAGAAGAGATTGAACTGCCATTTGTCAGAAATGGTGTAGGGTATCCTGCTTGGGTGGGGGGTTGGACTAGATGACCTACAAGGTCTCTTCCAACTCTGTTAATCTAATTAGTGGTATATAAGTCTAAGTGCTATTGCTATTTTCCATCTCCAGATCCAAGTGGCCTTGAAATTCTTTTCCAGGTTGGTTGCTTCCTCCTCCTCCTCCTCCTCCTCCTCCTCCTCCTCCTCCTCCTCCTCCTCCTCCTCCTCCTCCCTTCCCTTCCTTTCCCTTCCCTTCCCTTCCCCTTCTCTTCTCCTTCTCCTTCTCCTCCCCTTTTCTTTTTCTTGATAGATGGTGTGATATATTGAGAAGGCAAATAAAAACCATCTTGAACAATCCAAAACTTGTCCCTCCGTATGTAGTGAAAGCTTCCAAGAAATCCTTGGCACTCCCACCCTTTCTATTTTCTTCCCTGTCCTAGAGGCAAACGGCAAGTGCTCCAAGGTCACTCGACAGTTCCTGTATCACAGCTGAGCAGTCTCTGCCTCACACAAGGCATTTGCACAGCTTGATTAGAGCTTGAACTATCCTGGCTTCTTGATGGCTCAGAATCCATCCCTCTTCCAAGTATTTCCCCAGTCATAACAGATCGGTGTAATATGTTGACAGCAGCATCTCAATCAAGCTATTTTTAGCAGGGGCATATTCCTACCAAGCTGCTTCGTAGTAGTCAGATGTAAATACGATCCTTCTGTTCATCCTATACTACCTAATATAAATGCCTTTAAACCATTATATTCCTCCCAGAGTAATGCTTTTGTTCCTTAAACACTTGCCATAGTCATTAATTTGGTGTTGTTGTTTTTAAGAAGAGCTCTTCTTTCAATTGTGCACTTATGTTTTCTTGACTAATTGCTTATTTCACAGTTGTCACCTTTATTTTATCAAGCCTTTCATCCAGTTTCAAAATAGTTGCCATTCAGAGATATTATCTGTTCCCTTTCTTTCTACTGGCAATATAAAATCTCCTTCAAGCCCAACACAGTTTTCACGCCAATAGGTTTTACTGACGCCTTCCTCTTGGTGGTTCTTTTTAATGTCAATTCTGGTTCCATTTTGCCATAGAATGTCAAGCAAACAGAATTAACAGAGGGACACACTTCTCAGAGCTCACTTCTCACCCAACAAGTGTTCTGGCCTTTGTAATCTCTCTGTGCATCATTATATGCATTGTTATCATCTCTGATAATGGATTTGGGTTGGATTTTGCTGAAGACTCTCTCACATGCAATCCGTGAAGCAGTAGACTTTCTAGTAATATCTTCCAGCTTCAGCAGACCTGAAGCTTCTGTATTATTTGCAGTTTGTAGGGAAACAATGGATAGTCCCTTCTCGTGTTCATAGAGATTCAGCTGTAACAACATAAAATATTATTTCAGAAGGTAGCAACTTGGATAAATCCCACTGCTGGAAACCCAAATTGGAGCTTTCAGCGGCTACATGTTTAATACATAGGTAGTCAGTATAAGCCACATACGCCTCATGACATCATTTGTGTGAAGACCTCAGAACATGCAAAGCATCCTTGTTAACTTGCCCATCACCTCAAGATTAGATTATTGCAACACGCTCTACATGGGGCTACCCTTGAAGAGTGTTAGGAGACTACAGTTGGTCCAGAATGCAGCTGCGCGGGCCGTCGTGGGTGCACTTAGGTACACCCACATTACACCAATCCTCCACGAGCTGCACTGGCTTCCTATTCGTCTCCGGGCACAATTCAAGGTGTTGGTTATTACCTTCAAAGCCCTACATGGCTCAGGGCCAGGTTATCTTCGAGACCGCCTTCTGCCGCATAGCTCCCAGCGACCGGTAAGATCCCACAGGGTTGGGCTCCTCCAGAGCCCATTAGCTAAACCATATTGCCCCCAACAATGTGGGTCCTCAATTTACCCACCCTGGAAGGATGGAAGGCTGAGTCAACCTTGAGCCGGTGAGATTTGAACCGCCGAACTGCAGCTAGAAGTCAGCTGAAGTAACCTGCAGTGCTGCACTCTAACCACTGCAGTGCTGCACTCTAACCACTGCGCCACCTCACCACTTATCATCACGGAGAAGTTGCTCTAGGCAGAAAAAGAAGTGGAATAGGTACTTGAGTTCTCAGTGTTTTCTTCAAAGTTATACGAGATACGTTAGAAATGTGTTTCATCTCTGAGTGGCAGTGGAGGTATGGAGTGGGAGATAGAGTCAAGCCAAAGAAGAAGAAAGCCCAAAATTATTACAATCCAAGGAGTTGGAATCTTCATCCTTGACTGTGCTTGCCTATAATAATATATATAAATATAAATATAAATATAAATATAAATATAAATATAAATAAATATAAATATAAATATAAATATAAATATAAATATAAATATAAATATAAATATAAATATAAATAATATAAATATAAATATTTTCCAGGCATTAGCACTAACTGCTCATAGCCAAAAGCAGGTTTTCTTTCTTCCCACAGAATGGACCAGAACAGGTAATATGACTCTGACATTCATGTCTGCAACTGTACTGGATATAAAGACTAGTAGGAATGTTTACTGGAAATGTGAACATGACCAGAATCACCAGCAGATGGATTTATAACTGGCTGTCACCCCATACTCAATGAGTTGTCCTTAATGGTACTACATCTACATGGAAGGAAGGAAGCAGTGGTGTACTACAAGGTTCCATCTTAGGCCCAGTACTCTTCAGTATCTTCATAAATGGCTTAGATGAGGGAATAGAAGGGGAACTCATCAAATTTGCAGATGACACTAAGCTGGCAAGAATAGCCAACACCCCAGAAGATCCAAAAAGATCTTGACAGACTTGAACAATGGGCCCTATCCAACAACATGAAATTTAATGTGGAGAAAAGCAAGGTTTACACCTGGGTAGGAAAAACCAAAGGTACAAGTACAGATTAGGAGAAATCTGGCTCAAAAACAGTAACTGTGAGAGGAACCTTGGGGTCCTAGTGGATGATCACTTAAACATGAACCAGCAGTGTGCAGCAGCAGCCAAAAAAAGCTAATACAATCCTGGGTTGTATAACTAGAGGCATAGAATCAAAATCACATGAAGTATTAGTACCATTTTATAAATCCTAGGTAATACCAGACCATACCTGTAATACTGAATCCAGTTTTGGTCACCACATTACAAAAAAGATGTTGAGACTTTGGAAAAAGTGCAAAGAAGAGCAACTAAGATGATTAAGGGCCTGGAGACAAAAACATATCAAGAACAGTTGCAGGATTTGAGTTTGGCCAATGCAGAGAAAAGAAGGATTAGGGGTGACATGATAGCAGTATTCCAGTATTTGAGGGGATGCTACAAAGAGGAGGGGGTCCATTTATTCTCCAAAGCACCTGAAGACAGGACAAGAAACAATGGATGGAAACTAATTAAGGAGAGAAGCAACCTAGAACTAAGGAGAAACTTCCTAACAGTGAGGACAATTAACCAGTGGAACAGCTTGCCGCCAGAAGTTGTCATTGCTTCATCACTGGAGGATTTTAAGAAAAGACTGGTCAGTCACTTGTCTGAGATAGTATAGGTTCTCCTGCTTGAGCAGGGGGCTGGACTAAAAGGTCCCTTCCAGCTCTATTCTGATTTATTGATAACCATGAGTAGATCAAGAGGGATCTTTTACAGCAGGCCTTATCAGCTGTAATGTTGTATGACTTGCAAATATAAAACCAAGCATTGCTGTCCTGTTGTTAATAGTAACCTGTTGAGTCCTGAAACTTGAAAATATGGCTTAGCTTGGCTTGGTGGATCTCAAGAATTGGGTAGACCTGCACTGCCATTCTCTACTAGGCAATCAAATATATATAATAAATCCCACTTCTTAAAATCACAGCAACTGTATTCCAGCATAACAAGTTGCATGGGTCTGGCATCTCGGATGCTTGGAAAAGACAAGCCTGCAACCATTGAAGACAAGGAATTAAGGATGCTATGTGTTAAGTCCCATTAAAATCTACGGGATTTACCTATCCAAAACTGATCTGTCATCTGTGAAGACCTCGGGATTTTAATTAGCCCAGATGGTTAGCAAATGAAAGAGAATCTGCAGATACAGAATTACACAGATTTCTTACTTCTAATTTCTGTCCATTGGAAGTCATAACATTAAACTGTTTTAGAGAGTACCCACATGAAAAAGTATTCAAGTTTGTATTTGGGTTTTCTAAATTACGAATTATGACCGAAAGTTTTTGATTATTGCTTGGGTGTAACATAATTGCTCAGGACTCTTGAATGACATTCCATATTTCTGTTTTCCTCTGGGATTGCTGGTTCTGCTAGCATCCGTTGACAAGACCAACACAATTATTTTATCTCGCCTGAACACAGGATTAGCCCAGTTTTCCAATCCTGCCATGCATCCTGGAAAATAGCATGACCTCTGGTGAACTCTGGGCTCCCTGGGCCTTTGAAAACAAACAAACCAAAACAGTAGGAATTTCCCCCTCTATTTTCTCATTTTATTGACCTCAGAAATATAATGAAGAAGGTATCTAAAGGAAGGATTATCTTGAAGCTAAAAAAATACTGGCCCTAATATTAATTTTAAAAAACCTGGTATTATTTTGGAGCTTTATTGCATTGGGCCAAATGTAATACCTGCAAGCTTTTTAATGTCTTGAGTACTTGCTTAATAACGTTTGATGGCTGGTGACTAATAATTGTAGAACATGACTGTACTGTACACCTGACCAGCACTGGAAGGAAAAAGCATGTGTTGGTTATATTATATAATTACCTAATATTATTATTAATTAATACATTGATTAGAGTAAAAAGGGAGGCATGAACTATATCCCACTGTGCAGATTTATACTATAGAAATCAGTTCTGCTTTAAAGGCCAGCAATGTTGGTCTACTTGTTTCTGCTTGACCATTTGTAAATATGTGTTCCTCTGGTTGTCATCCACTAATCCAGAGACATGCATTTTAGAATCAGCCATCTTTAATCTGTGTGCATTGTTTTTTTAATCAACATACCACAGATGTGTAAAAAGCAAAATGACCTTTCAAAACCAACACTATCCTTTCAAAACTTGGTCCAGAAGATGGAGGCCATTTAGTTAGATCCTCCATCGGATATTTTTATGTGTAATTCCAAGACAAAACTGGAAGACAAGACAAGAGGCAATGGATGGAAACTAATTCAGGAGAGAAGCAACCTGGAACTAAGGAGAAATTTCCTAATAGTGAAAACAATCAACCAGTGGAACAGGTTGCCTTCAGAAGTTGTGGGTGCTCCAACACTGAGGCTTTTAAGAAGAGACTAGACAGTCATTTGTCTGCAATGATGTAGAATCTCTGATTGAGCAGGAGGTTGGACTAGGCGGCCTCCAAAGGCCCTTCCAATTCTGTTACTCTGTTATTCTGTCTTAGCTAGGACTCTGACTCTTCTCTCAAGAAGGTCCACCTCATACTTAATATATTTCCAGCATCAAGGAGACACGATCGCCATCTTAGATTTTACCTTGAATGATGGTAATTGTTAGGCTTTTCCCCGCATTTCTTCCTTGTAATAATGTTTCTATACACTGCGTTTTCCGTTATTCAGTTAATTTCATGTAATACTACAAGAGTTAAAAACAGCAACTGACAAAGTGCAAGATCAAATGATCGACTTACAAAACAAAATTTACAAAACACCACACTGGTTCCACTCCTAAGGGAAGAATTGCTCCTGAAAGATGCCAAATATATCTATTGGAAATTAATTGCTCTTTGCTAGAAAATGGATCAAAACCAACTCATTTCGGTGGTGTCTACAATTCAGCTGGTGGTTAGCACAACTGAGCTCTGATCAGTATTTAAACCAGGTGAAAATGCTGCATATTGTTGTCATCCACGAATCCACACAGCTGCATTTTAGATCTGCATGTATTGATTTTTAATCGGGAGAAGAGTAAAATATTGTCAGCATCGTGGATGAATATCTATTTATGTTTTTAGTGGTCACTCTTTATTTGTGCTCTTTTGTCCTTATAATTACTCCTAGAATTCTATGATCGCTTTTATTCAATGCAAGAAATAAATAAGTAGTTTTGAAACCGGAGATGCATTGTCCCCAAAAGAATATAAGAATCAACACAACCTTTCCTTGCAATCATATTCTGCTGGTTGCACACCTCCTGTTTTGTAACGCAATATATTAAGATATGCAAATTCCAGTCAAATCTATACTCATATGATTTGCATAGTAATGCATCTGTCATGGTTGTTTATGTTTATGTTCTTGAGTATGTTCTTAATTTTTTTTGTGTGGGATTTTCTTACTTTTATTCTTCCTTAGCTTTCCCACAGTCACCGTCTTTGACATTTCTTCAGATTCATGGATTCATTTGTGCTTGTAAGCTTTATAGCTAATCATCTGACATCTTATTTCTCTGGATTTCAGTTCTGGATTTGATGCGTTTTCCACAAAGATTCATCCAGGCAGTTCTGAAAACATTGATGCATGGAGATGGAAATAGCTTGTCCAAAACACCCTTGAGTATCACTCTTGCTTCCTGACAGTCATTTCTGTGGGCATTGGAACTGTTAGGAAGATACCAGATTAACATCATTCCATCCCTGGGAATCCTGAGATCATTCTTTTGGCCAATATGGCATCTTGTAATATTTGAAGTTCTGCTTCATTTTCTTGTTATTGCCATATTTTGGAAACCACCAATCCATATCTTCCAATCTGTCACTTACTGGAAATATGAATCCATATGGAGTTTGGTAGAATCAACATGAAGGGCTCAGATGCTTCTACATTATATTTCTACCTGTGACTCTCCAGGGCGCTTAAGGCACCCTGTTTGTAAGCTTCCTGAATACGTTTTATGGAAAATTACAGGAAAGACCTTACATAGTATAAGACCCTGATTTTTTTCAGGTAGAAAATATCAGAGAGTAGCTTGAAAAGTCACCATTAGAATATCTGATTCCATTAGAAAAGTCACCACTCAATAACCTGATTCAATTATTGACTTTGGTTGATTTTGGAAACTAAGAGGTATGAAGGAGGGTTTTACTACTAGTAGTACTACTTCCTTTGCTAGTTTTTGAATGGTGGTGGGGGGGGGGTTAACCTGAGAATCCCAGGGCTATAGGTGAAACTGGGAGATTAGGGGAGGAAAGGAGAAGAAGGAGGAATGGAAAAGACAAACCATTTTCTCAGCTTTTGAAGAAAACCACATGGATGAAATATATTAGGAGTCCCTCCAAACTGGAGGACATCTTTATTCTTATCTTTACATCCCCATACATATTTACCTGGGTATCAATCCCATTGAATTCTCTTGTAATCTCTTGTTTTTTAATTGATCTGTATAGTATTACACCATAAATTGATTTCATACTGTATATTAATAATATATAATGTACAATAATGTCAATAAAGGAGGATATTTATAGCTCAGGATTGAAATGAGAGGTCCTTGGTTTCAACATCGGCAAGAAACGTTGCAGAAAGGTCTGCAAGAAAACAACCAAACTCAGAAAGCACCAAGGACCCCTAATTTCAAATATATGTTCTGAGCAAGAAAACCTATCTGCTTTGTTATGTTTTTACACATCTTACAATGACTTGTCCTTCAAGGACAGACACTGAAGTCCTGCAAATATCTGTTCAGTACAAAATCCTATTAAACTAAAGGATTATTTTAGCTACAGTTAAGTTGGCAAAAAGCCCATTTGAACTTAGCAGGCCTTACTTCTGTGAGGTGTGGAGCTCTACCTGACTTTATTAGATGACCAATTAATACCAGCATGGCCACTCATGGTCAATTGAGATAGATAAAAATGCATCTACGCGGAGAAAGATTGACAATGTCTGTGTCATAGGAAAGATGAAACTGCAAAGAATTAGGTCCACCCTTTTAGGTCCATTGTTTTAGGTGAAGGAGGAAAGTGTTGCTTGTGGAAAGCAAAACATTAGAATAGGTTGTCTTACTTCAAGAGCTGAATTACAGATGATTAGAAAGATAGATAGATAGATAGATAGATAGATAGATAGATAGATAGATAGATAGATAGATAGATAGATAGATAGATAGATAGATAGACAGACAGACAGACAGACAGACAGACAGACAGACAGACAGTAGATAGATGATAGCTAGATAGCTAGATAGATAGATAGATAGATAGATAGATAGATAGATAGATAGATAGATAGATAGATAGATAGATAGATAGATAGATAGATAGACAGACAGACAGATAGACAGACAGAGACAGAGACAGAGACAGAGACAGAGACAGAGACAGAGACAGACAGAGGTACTGTAGATAGATAGATAGATAGATGGTAGCTAACTAGATGATAGACAGACAGGCGGATGGATGATAGCTGGATAGCTAGACAGACAGACAGATGCCTTAATAGAGGATGCAAAGAAAGCTATGTTTCTATAGGAACAGCTTGGCTTGGCTGATCTAAAAGATAACCTGAGAAGTGGATTATAAATATTTTGGAAATATTATTTAGCTCATGTATTTTAAAAATATGACAAATTATATTTTCTGAAATGAAGAACTTGGTTCAAAAAAAAGTTATGAAACCATTAAAATTCAGGATATTGTTGGGCTGGATTCCTACTTCCTTGTTTCTTAAAGGATTTTAGCAAACAATACAAACTCAGATTCAATTCAGATTTAGCACATTCTTCTTTCAGTCTGTATGGATGCTTGTGGGGTACTAACTCAAGACTCTAAAACAAGATGGGATGATATATTATGATATGTATATTAGAACATATAATATACAGTATATGTTCTAACGGCTTGCCTTCAGAAGTTGTGGGTTGCATCACTGGAAGCTTTTAAGAAGAGACAGGACAGCTGCTTATCTGAAATGGTTTAGGGTCTCCTGCTTGAGCAGAGGGTTGGACTAGAAGACCTCCAAGGTCCCTTCCAATTCTGTTATTCTGTATTCTAATAAAATTAACTGGGTGAATGAATGTATTAGTGTACAAGGTTAAAATGCTGGCCAGTCATTGGGTAGAGCCAGCCTACTACATAAAACTGTGGTGGAAAATCTCAAAGGAGGGGCTGAAGGGGGCATGACTTACTAACTTCCTGGACTGATGCTTCCAGCTTCCAAAAGATAGTTATAATGTGGCCATCAGCCAAGTTGAACCTCTCAACTTCCCAGCTGGACAACTGTGGGATTCTGAGCTGCCACCAAGGAACTAACTCTCTCTCTCTTCACACGAGCTGAAGGGGAGGAGAAGAAGGACCTTCATCCTGCAGTTGGTGTCACTAGTTTTTCTTACCGTTTGCCCCGACCTTGGATTTCAGGACCAGCTCCACTTTCACTGAGAAAGGGGGTTTGGGCGTGCCTGGAAGTCCCGGTCCAGAGACACTTGCAGGAGAAAGGCTGGCGATGAACTGGCGAGTCCAAAGACCGGGGCAATCACGGAGTCTCTTGAAACGCGCCGGGTCTCCGCGGGCAAGCTCAGCACCGACCCAAACATGAAAGCGGATCCGGACTGAAAGGGTCCGGAGGGACGCTTGGGGAGGGCAGCAAAAATTAGGCCTGGAGGGAGCCTCTACCTGCCTTTCAAGCGGTCGGTAGGATCGCCGCAGCCCAAAATGGCAGCGCTCCCGCGGCCGTGGGTCAAGCCTTACGTAAGCAACGGGGGGCGAGAGGAGGGGGGCTTCAGGGGCTCAACGGGGCCTTGCACGGCCGGGGGAGGGGTGGGGGAGCAGGCGCTGGTCTGCATCTAGAGCTCCGGCGGCGTCGCAGACGCTGCTAACGGCGAGCTCCTTCCTTAGGAGCGAGGTGAGCAACCTCCTCCTCCTCCTCCTGCTCCTCCTGCTCCTCCCTTCCCGCGCCAGCGCAAGGGCTCGCCAGCCCGTCGCTCCTCCCGTCCTCTAATCCCCGCCCGCTGCCTGCCAGCCAGCCAGCCAGCCAGCCAGCCCCGGGGAGGGACGGCGGGAGGGAGCGCGCGCGCCTCTGCTGCACCGCGCAGTTCCCAGCCAGTCGGGGCAGAGGCAGGAGCGCAGCCAGGCTGTCGCAGAGGGCGCCCTCTCCCACCCTCCTGGCCCCCGCTGCCCGCCCGCAGCTCCGAGGGAGGGGGGCGAGACCCGCGCCCGTGGCCAGCCAGTCCAGCCCAGCTCAGGAAGGCGACGAGTCGGGAGGATGGAGGTGCCTCGCCTGGACCATCCCCGGAGCAGCCCGGCCAGCCCCTGCGAGGATGTCCTCAAGAACCTCAGCCTGGAGGCGATTCAGCTCTGCGACCGGGACGGTGAGTTGGCGCTTCTCTCGGGCCTTGCGGTGAGGGCCGGTGCCAAGACCCCCCCCCTCCCCCGGCCTTCTGCGCCGCCGGCTATGGACCACCGCCGCCCCCTTCTCGGTGCAGCCCGTCCTTGCAATTTGCTGCTAACAAAAGGATTTTTTTTAGAGGGAGGGGCGGGCTCAGCTGGCGAGGGAGCATGTGTCTGCCTGGAGAGGAAGAGACCGCCGCGGCCAGGTTGCCTCTGCCTCGCAGAGCCCGGCTCTGCCGCTGCGGCTTCCAGGGGCTGCAAGGAGGGGAGGCGGCTGCTCGCTCGCGCGGACCCTTTTGGACCCGGTACGAGAGTCCCGGTTGCTCGCAGGCCGCGGGGGCAGAGCTGGGCCCGGCCGGGGAGCTCCTGGCGATGCTCCCTTCGGGAGAAGCCGAAGCCCCCACCGCGGACCCATCGCGGATCAGCCCCTTTGCAGTGCCTTGAATGGAGGGGTGGATGTGTGCGTGGGAGGAGGTGATTCCCGGGGAGAGAAGGCGAAGGGAAAGGCGGCTCTTTTCCAGCCCCAAACCTGTTGCGGATCCGCCCGATGCGCGGCGCGGCCCCGGTGATGATCCGGCCCCTCCAAACTGGGTGGTGACCGACCGAGGCGGGCTGGCGAGCGGGCGGGCGGGCGGAGACTCCGGGCGGGGAGAGGTGGCAGCTCGGCGTGGACAGCGAAAAATGAGAAGCGGGCGGCTGGGAGGCTTCAGCACCCTGGACAGGGCTCGGCTTTACTGGCCTCCATTGAGGGAACACCCGCCAGATGTGGCGCTTCGGTCCGCTGCTCAGCCCTTTGTTCTGTACCCGCCCAGTTCCAGATGTTGGCATCCTGGGAAGCTGAGCGGCTTTTGCAAGGAGGGTCTTCCCATCCGAGGGACGGCAGTTCAGTCATCCCTTATTAATGAACCAGAAAGTTAACCATGCTTAACAAATGAAGTTAGTTTTCACGTGTGCAAGGGTCAAACAAGCAAGCCCAGGAGGCTGTCCAGGAATCAGTTCTACTTTACGGACGCCTCTGTGCCTTGCAGTGATTATGGCACTTATTAGTTCTCTATATTTATGTACTAGTGCACACAAAACCCAACCCGTGTCCAAAATTTAATATTTTAGAGGATTATCTTCCAGAGTGCGGTTTATTTATTTATTATTTATTTTTTGGCTAATCTGCTTTCCTTCTCCTTTCTTTTTTTAATGTACTTATCAAATGGCTTTAGCGATCTTCTGAACATGGGGCAATTTAATGTGAAATGTCTGATCTCTAAATACTTAGCCTATTTTGAAATGTATGCTTGAAATAGCTCCTGGGTTTTCAGGGCTGCAGATGAAGTCAGGCAACAAAGAAGGTTGGCCACAGCCAGCAGTTTTAGAGGGAGTATCACGTACTTAACCATTCAAAGGTTGGTCATTTATGCAGCTTCTGGGTTTAAACAGCCTTTTAAGATTTTGTACAACAGTCCACCATTACAGGGTGGATTTAATGGGATAATTACAAAGTATTTCAGATTGCCACTGCAATTACTTTAAAATCTTGGCTGGAGAAAGCTTTCTAGATCAGAGTGGGCAACAACATGGCAGTCACACTTCATTTCCATTAGGAGAATATTGACCATGCAATATCTTTTCCTAAATTTGATCTGATTATTCTGTTTCCCTCAAATGCCATTTTAATGTGAGTGTGGGTGAGAGAGAGAAGTGTGTTTTTTTCATTGCTGTTGTAGTCAAGTCAATTTTGAGATGCCACATGTTGAAGGCACGTTGTGCAACTTTCTTTGTCTCAGTCAAAGTGGTGTGAAGTATATGAAGTTCATTGGAGTAGGCTGCTAATTGGCACAGCATAGAGTCTAATTTATCAAGCACCTAATAACAGCCTTATTGGTGTGTTCTTGGATGAAAAGAAAAGGACAAAAAAGACAGACAGATATCAGAGGGAATGTGGCATGATTTCTCTTGGATAGGCCTTAGATGTCCAGCTAATGCCTGGAAGGATTAAGCTACTCTCCCTGTGATGTTTCAAGAGCTTTTCCCACATTAAGCTCTTGGTCATCACAGGGAGATGGTGCACTTCCTTGAAGGCTTTTCAGTGAAAGTGGAAAGAAGAAAAGAACATGCATTTATATGCTTTACGTGGACCATTTACTAGTAGAGGTGGACAGTCCTTGAAACATATTTTAGTGTCCAACAAGTGTCATTTAGGAGTCACAAATGCCTCTATGGGGGAAGCGCAGAACTGCAACAAATACACTCTTTGGCAGGAAGTCATATCTTCATTTGCCCACAATCCTTAATACAACGTAAATAGCACTTGTTTTTAAATAAGGGGTGCCATTTGTCAAGCATGCTCTAGTACA
Source organism: Thermophis baileyi (assembly GCA_003457575.1). Classification (NCBI taxonomy): domain Eukaryota; kingdom Metazoa; phylum Chordata; class Lepidosauria; order Squamata; family Dipsadidae; genus Thermophis; species Thermophis baileyi. Next base: position 354,924 of record QLTV01000970.1, read on the forward strand.
AAGAGTATTCCTGAGGTTCTGGCCTCTGTGAAAACTTGATTGAAATGGATAGTTATTTCACAACAGCCTTTTGAAGGAGGATGTGAGTTTGATTGGTAAAATCTATATCCCTTAAAAATCCCCTGGGTGTTCAGCTCCTCTCAAACTGACAAACGCTTTAATTCCACATTTTTTTCAGCCAGTAAATCTATGCAAGCCTCAACTAATACCAACGCAGTCTTTATTTGATTTTATTTTCAGGGATCTTTCATGCAAGAGAACATGCAGGTTTTCAAATTAACTTTTGTTTTAATTTACACAAGTTAAATCTAACCAGGCAGTGTAATAGCAATAGCAATAGCACTTAGATTTATATACCACTTCATAGTGCTTTACAGCCTTCTCTAAGCGGTTTACAGAGTCAGCATATTGCCCCGAACAATCTGGGTCCTCTTACTTATTGATATGGATATCACAGGAAAACGTGAGCATTATCTTGAAATAGGATTATGTTTATCTAGAAATAGGATGAACAATCAATATTTCATTTATAGATATTCTACAGTTTTGTGGTATGGCTCATTCTAGAATTTTTTTTCACTTTAAGTGGAAAGTTGCTGGTCTAGGTGATCAAGAGATGCTGGGATCATTTCTGGAAAAATTATGTACCATTCCTTGCTCCTTTAGGGAGATGCCAATTACAACTTTCATTAGAAACAGAGTAATATTTTCAATCTCAGGGCACAACAATCTTGTTTATGGAAAGTAATTTGACATGGACTTTTTTTTTTTTTGCTCACAAAAACTTCATTGTGTTGTTGTTTTTTAGGCAAGACTCTAGGAAAGTGAAAGAGAAGTTGAAGCGCAACTATTCCATCTGTCCTATATCTTCCTCCTTAATGCTCTTCTTGTTACAATCAGATTGTCCTGCTTATTTTGCTGAATCCAGTCTAAAATGTTTTTATTCCATTCAACTACTCCTTCTTCTAATTCAAAGATATCTGTGGCCTGCACTTTAGGTTTTTTCTGTTGTTTATTCGCATCAGTCTTTCTAGCTGCATGAAAATTGGAAATGTCTAGACAGTTTTGAATTATTCCCATTTATTTGGTACTTTTGCAGTCTAAACATTTCCTCTTTTTTTTTTTTTGAGATACACCCACATCTCTTGAGTGCTCATTCCTGAGTACAAGTATGTGGATCTTCTTTATAAGTTCATTTTACAGTCAGAGGGGCAACATATCATTTTTATGTTGGGAAATGTGGATTGCAAAGTAATTTCCCGTATTGAAAATGAAATGCAAACATTTAGTAGAGTAGCATCAGCCACTTATATTTAAATGATCATTGAGAGGATACCCAACTTAGCCTTATCCTGAAGGTGCAGAAATTTTCAGTTATAGAATCCTGTTTTTGCTTCTGATCCTAAATACCCTTTGGGTCTTCTTTTCTTTAAATTCATAATAAATTCATCTCTAGGCACCTCCAGGCATGATTATCATATTATTTGTGCAGCACAGCTTTGTGAACGTACAGTATCTACTGTATATAAAACAGGGTTGAACGAAATCTCCTAGAACTATCAGTTGGATTTTATGTGATGATGTGTGCGTGAGAATATTTTTCTTGTTCAGTAACCATGAAAGTGTGGCTCTTAATTACCCATTCATTTCAGTGGCATATGTTTTTAATTGCTTTTTAATTTATACCTCACTTTCCCATCAACAAATAATATTCACAGGAATACTTCAATATGGATTTCATCTTCCAAACTTTCCTTTTGTGATTGTAATAGGTTCCTCATGGCCTAGCTTCTGACAAGCAGCTTTCTATATCTCTCCTTTTCATTTGGTGCCCACTTTTGTCTAAGTTTTTCCCCCTTAATCGCTTAGCAACCATTCATCTCTCCTTCAGGAAAAAAAAAACCTATTTGTATAAAATACAAATATTATCCTACTCTGTCCATATTTTTGGTCTATAACCTTTTAATTGAATGAACCAGATGCTTCAATAAAACATTTTCAAAACTTGATCTATTTTCTCACTGTGAGAAATTGTGTATATGTCTGCATACGTCTCCCACTTGGCACTGGATGCTATTGCTAATTGACCTTTGCTCTTCCATTCATCTTTTTCGCGTCTGTTTTCTCTTTTGGCTTCCTAGATTTCTTGGCTTTGAAAAGAGCAACCTATGGCTGGGTCTTTAGACACCAAGGCCTGGGTGATGATAGCCCGGTTGCAAGAGCCCTTGGGGAGCTTGCTTTGTGCTGGTGGGAACTGTCCAACTCTTTGGCCAAGTTTCTTTCTTTTCTTTCAGCAACTGCACTTTCTCCAAATGGGCAAAGAGGCACAGAGGCAGCCCAACACACCATTAGGTGCTTGGTGTGCAAAAGAGAGCTTGGCCTCTATGATGCACATGGGTACCACTGTTTCTGCATTACAGTATCTGTTTCAGCAGGGCAGTGTGCAAGTAGCAGTGAAGGGTGGGAATACACAGCTGTGTGGATCATGCAAGCTAAACTAACCTGCTGCCTTCAGGTCAGTGTAGGATCCTGCCTCCAAGTCGATCCCCTTCCAGATCATCGCCTTCCCTCTGGAGTACAGCAGGTCCAAGTCTTCATCTTGGCTCAGGCAGGAAGATCTCTTGGGTAAGCCTTTCAAACATCTGGTAGAGAAGATCAATAGGAAACTTGGCTCAAAACAACTGGGTTGCCAAGAAAGATCCAGTGCAAAGCAGCCACCTTTGTTCTTCACTTTTCCCACCTATCTCTCTAAACTGCCTTTTGAGCCTTGAATGCCTGTCCATCCCTCCGTCTCGTATCCTCAACTCTCCTTTTTAACATTCTGGGTTTGTTGTGTTCCTACCCCATTAATTCTCCTTTGCTTTTTGTATCCAGTGCATTTCTTCTTCTTCTTGGCATGCTCATTTAAATTCTACTACTTCCTCTGATTTCATTAACACCATGGGAAAGTATCTTAGTAGCATGGTTGCAGGAGAGTATACTATTCCCATTCATCTGTGTCCACCAGCTTCTGATCGGTGAAATGCAGATTCATGTAACATTTCATATTTTTTGGACTCAGCAAGTGGCGACACTTAGCTGACCTGGGCTGATCTATGCAGAGTTGGGCCTAGTTAATATTGGGATGGGGATTGTGTGGATTTCCATGACTCTTAACTAGTTTGGGAACTCAAATCCGCAGTATTAGCAATAGCACTTAGACTTATATACCGCTTTACAGTGCTTTACAGCACTCTCTAAGCGGTTCACAGAGTCAGCATATTGCCCCCAACAATCTGGGTCCTCATTTTACCCACCTCAGAAGGATGGAAGGCTGAGTCAACCTTGAGCCGGTGAGATTTGAACCGCTGAACTGCTGAACAGTCAGCTGAAGTAGCCTGCAGTACTGCACTCTAACCACTGCGCCACCTCGGCTCTTAAATATCTTACATGTCATTGCCAAGAAAACAGCATGGTTACAGTCATCAAGACTCACACTTAAGTTGAGGATGACTTTACCATCAGCACCTGGAAGAAAAACAATGAACTGCTAGAGATAAAAGAAAAGCTGATTATGTCATAGCTTTATTTTCTCTGCCAAGGAGATCGGTCACTCAGCAAATCCAGTGCCAGTTAAGCACACCGTTTTCTTCCATACATTTTTTTTTTTAAATTTGAAAACTAGCTTGGATTTTGTATAGTTTTGACACTTGTCAGCCCATTCGAAAAATATGTGATTCAGGAGGGAGGGCATATATTCATATGCAACAAAAATTCAAGTACAATTAAACAAAAACAGTAACAAATAATAGACAATCATCAACATGCCTCAAAATGCAGAGTTCCTATCATGCTGGACCCCATTATCCCATTGGGTTCATCTATAGTTAGATGGGATGATAGCATCTCTGAAAGCCAGTCATGTTTATGAGATGCAAAATCCATCATCTTTCTATTTGACTTTGAGCTACTAATCCATTCTCACTTCAATCTACCTAAGAGTTAGAATAAAACATCTTAATACTCTCATGTATACAAAAGTGAAATTCTAGGAGCAATGCTGAGCTACAAAGATGATAGACAAGATTAGGGTAGGGTTATCTTGAGCAGCAGGATAGGGGAGATAGTCATAGTGGAATTGAACGGGCTCTTGGGTGGTTTTCGTGTTGAGAACCAGAGGGATTTTCAGACAAGAAGTTTTTGCTTTCTCGAGTTTGTTACAGATGTTGATCAAAGCTATGAACAATGAAAAATTATCCAAGGATTTTCTTTATATCTTTTCCACCTGATTGCCAGAAGTCTTCTATTTGACTAGAGTGGCTGTTTCTGTAGTCATTTCACAGTAGGACCATTATCATTTTAGTGGTCTCTATGAAATCTTCCTTCATGTTGGGGCAATTGTTTTAAATAATGACACAAGGTAGTCATAAATGTTAGCTCTTCTTTGGAACCACTATTTCAATCTTGCATAGTTTCTCCATAGATAGGAGCTTGGAATACTCGTGTAGATAAATTTAACAATTCTTGGTATTCATACAGTGCCTTAAAATGTTCAGATGACATGTGATTTGTAAATCTTGTATCATAATCAATAGGATGCTGTGTTAGTGGGTAAAGTACTTCTTTAACCAACATTATAGAATTGGTAGCAAATGCATTGTTGATGAGTTCCAGTTCAGGTAACCAAATGTCTTCAGATTCCTCTGCCAACAGACTGAATTTCATGGCACCTGGAGGTTAATTACCCAGGGAAGAGGTTTCTGCTTTTGGTAGTGCTGTAGCACCTACAATAGTGATAGAGTGCAGAGCACACAAGCACTGGTTTCTTGTGTGGATGGGTACTCAGGTGAGAGGAGAGACAATATTTCACTGGTCATTTGGTTGTAAGGTTGGATGCAACTGAAATAAGAAGATGCAATCTCCTTCAAATCAAACTCTTCTCTGGTAGCTTCATGAACACATCCATACAGAGTTCTTGGCCATAATGCAGCCTTTGTCTTCTTCTGAGATGTTCTTCTCACTTCTCTGTGTAGCCTAAAGGCCGAGCATTGTCTGGAGGTCTTCATCATCAAGTATTCTACATTTATTCTACATTTAGGCAAGAAAAACAAAATGCACAGGTACAGTATATGTGGTACCTTGCTCAACAGTAGTAACTGTGAGAGGGATCTTGGAGTCCTAGTGGACAACCATTTAAATATGAGCCAGCAGTGTGCAGCAGCTGCCAAAAAAGCCAACACAGTTCTAGGTTGCATAAACAGAGGGATAGAATCAAGATTACGTGAAGTGTTAATACCACTTTATAAGGCCTTGGTAAGGCCACCCTTGGAATACTGCATCCAGTTTTGGTTGCCACAATGTAAAAAAGATGTTGTTGACACTGTAGAAGGAGGGCAGAGAAGAGAAGCAAAGATGAATAGGGGAGGGGAGGCTAAAACAT
>QLTV01000970.1:369550-388482 GCA_003457575.1 Thermophis baileyi
GGCCGGCGGGCCGGCAGGGTCCAGCCCACAAGCCCCCTCTGGCCCCGGCAACTCCCAGCCCTTGCACAGTAAAGGAAAACTTCTCATGATTGTGAGGCAATTAACACCTTCTTGTACTCTTTACTGTGCAAGGGCCGGGAGTTGCTCCAAGGCTCCGAGGCTCCAAGGAGCAAAACTTCCGCCCCCCCATATCCCAGGCCCACAGCCCCCGACCTTGCCGGCTCACCAGCTTTTCGCTCACTGGGGAGGAGAAAAAGCGAAGCCTCTCCACGCTTCGGAAGTAACTTCCAGGCTGGGCAAAACATCGTCCTCCGAGAGCGCTGAGCCTCCCGGTTGGGGAAAATGGATCAGGGAGCCCTGAGGTGTTTTGCCCCCACCGGGGCACGGGAAGAGGCGAAGGGCAGGGATGGGTTCTAACTTACCTCATTGCTGGTTGCTTCCTCCCGTGCCACGTGGCCGCGCCTCATGGAAAAAAAAGTTGAAAACTGTTCCCCAGGGTCACACGCGCCCCCACTGGCATCGCTCCGAGCTCCCCCAGGGGGGCGTGCCCCACTATTTGAGAAGGACTGCTGTACTTTAATATTCATGAATAAAATCAGCATTTGAGAAAATAATAAGATATTTTAGCCATTAACGCCCTTACAGTATAATGTGCCACATTTTCTGCAGCTACACACTGTCCCAACCATTAACACTCACTTGATTTATTTTGCTTTCCTCAATGACTTGCATCCACTCTTTAAGACTCCCTCCTTCTCTGCTAGGGATATTAGATGGCAGAGTTTAAGGAAGTGGAAACTTACTTGGAGAATCTATTTTGTCACTCTTTTTTTGCACATGGAAAGTGTGCATGGCAGCAGAAACTGCTGCTCCTTTGCTGAGAACCTAAAGTAACAACTGCAGGGCCTGGGGAAATAATTCCCATCCCTGGGATGCATTTGTCATCCCCTCACACACACACCCCCCCCGCTTTTCAACAAAAGTCCACAGGGCTGATGAGCAGTCACAGGCTCGTAAGTAGAACCCAGGAATGTGAAATCACCAACGGGTCAAATATTATTACATCAAGGTTACATATTTTTAATGCATTAACATTTTGACACAAGGGAAGTGGAAGGGCCGAGGTGTTAAAGATACAGCTATCTTTAACTGTTTATCCCAGCAAATTATAAGAGCCGAGGTGGCGCAGTGGTTAGAGTGCAGCACTGCAGGCTACTTCAGCTGACTGCTAGCTGCAGTTCGGCGGTTCAAATCTCACCGGCTCAAGGTTGACTCAGCCTTCCATCCTTCCAAGGTGGGTAAAATGAGGACCTAGATTGTTGGGGGCAAGAGGCTGACTCTGTGAACCGCTTAGAGAGGGTGTAAAGCACTATGAAGCGGTATATAAGTCTAAGTGCTATTGCTATTGCTATTGCTAAGGGCATCGTAACACAGCAAGGGCTTTAAAATATTCTTAGGAAATTATTTTTATTACATTTTAGAATGATATTTCACCTGCAGTGGGTGACTATGGTCCTCTCCCTGTCATTTTTGCAACAGTCCCAGTGAAGTAGGCTAGATTTCTTTTCAGGGATGACATTTTTATTTGAACATCCTGAAGTTATAGACCAGAGGTCTTCAAACTTGGCAACTTTAAGACTTGTGGACTTCAACTCCCAGAATTCTCCAGCCAGCATAACTGGCTGGAGAATTCTGGGAGTTGAAGTCCACAGGTCTTAAAGTTGCCAAGTTGGAAGACCTCTGCTTTAAACCTTTATATCTATGTCACTAATCAAATGTACTCCAATGAGTACCCTGATCTTTTCCTCTAGGGGAGTTGAAGTCTTAAAGTCGCCAAGTTTGGGGACCCCTGACTTAGATGACCCTTCTGGCCTCTTCCAACTCTATCATTCATGGCTGGCTGAGGAATTCTGGGAGTTGAAGTCCACAAGTCTTAAAGTTGCCAAGTTTGGGGACCCCTGACTTAGATGACCCTTCTGGCCTCTTCCAACTCTATCATTCATGGCTGGCTGAGGAATTCTGGGAGTTGAAGTCCACAAGTCTTAAAGTTGCCAAGTTTGGGGACCCCTGTTATAGACAGTAGCACTGTTGTTACACCAGATCCAGTCCTAGTCTGCTGTGAGTTTAGAAGGTTAATCAAGGCTCCAGACTAGTAGGACAGAATTGTGGTCATAGATTTTGCCTTTAGAGACTTTAGGAAATTTATAGGAATTTATAGGAAAATTAGCAACAATTTATCTTTGCAGTAAACGCTTATAGAAGCTTTCTAAGCATCTTCCCCTAATTCATGTAACTATTAATGTGAATTGCCCGGAAACCTATTTTTAAATGTAAAATTAGACCCTACTTTAATTGCAAATAATCTTACAATTTGCTTTTATTCCCCAATTCCCCCAGCATAAATGTTTCTTTTACATGTAACTCCAGCTCTTTGCATACAACTTTCAGGAATATTCTCAGTGGTGACCAAGAAATAGTGTCCCAATACTTGAGGGGCTGCCACAGAGAGGAGGGGGTCAGGCTATTCTCCAAGGCACCCGAAGGCCAGACAAGGAACAACGGACGGAAACTGATCAAGGAGAGATTCAACCTGGAAATAAGGAGGAACTTTCTGACAGTGAGAACAATCAACCCGTGGAACAAAAGTTGCCTTCGGAAGTTGTGAGAGCTTCATCCCTGGAAGCTTTCAAGAAGAGACTGGACTGCCATCTGTCAGAAATGGTGTAGGGTCTCCTGTTTGGGTGGTGGGTGGTGGACTAGATGACCTACAAGGTCCCTTCCAACTCTGTTAATCTGTCTACTCTGTCTTTGAAATTGCTCTTTTTATGTTCCCTTCCCATCCATTTCATGGCAGAATTCTTTTACTTCCTTGTACACATCAACCTTATGTAATACAGACTGAAAGGATACTGTAGAGAAGGCTTCTAGAAAAACTAGTCTTCTATTTGGTCTTCAATCCCAGATCCCAGAGACCCTTCCAATTTATGAAAATAATTATTGTTGTCCCACCACAACCAGTGATCCCTGGAATTCAAGCAGGTGCAAGCTCAGAGATCCAGTGGTGTCCTGCTGAGCTTAGTTGACTTTCAGATGGGTTGACCCCCGAGTGTAGAATGGACTTGAGGATTGCCATTTCCTACATGCCACTTATAGCAATAGCAATAGCACTTAGACTTATATACCGCTTTATAGTGCTTTACAGCCCTCTCTAAGCGGTTTACAGAGTTAGCATATTGCCCCCAACAATCTGGGTCCTCATTTTACCCACCTCAGAAGGATGGAAGGCTGAGTCAACCTTGAGCCGGTGAGATTTGAACCGATGAACTGCAGCTAGCAGTCAGCTGAAGTAGCCTGCAGTGCTGCACTCTAACCACTGCGCCACCTCGGCTCTTATAATTTGCTGGGATAAACAGTTAAAGATAGCTGTATGTATCTACATTTTGCTGCTAAGCACTGAAGGAAAATCCAGTCAGAAGTAGACTGGTGGGTAGATAACACATGTGATGTTGTTCATGTTTGATCTATTTGGCATTGCATTTGTTTGTTAATCAAATTTATATAGCCACTCATTTGACCAAAAGTGATTTGAAATTAGTCAATGCTAACTTCTCTTGATTACTATTGACCATCACCTTTTAAAGCAGAGGTGTCCAACCTTGGCCGCTTTAAGACTTGTGGACTTCAGCTCCCAGAATTCCCCATGACTGGGGTTGAATTCTGGGGTTGAAGTCCACGGGTCTTAAAGAGGCCGAAGTTGGCCACATCTTCTTTAAAGTTTCCATGTAGATGTGTTATAACATCCACGTCATTTAATCCCAAGATGTTCTTGAGAAAACATCTGGGCAAAAGAGGGGGTTGGATATGTATTCAGAAAAGCCTTAAAGTTATTTACAGTTCCAGCTGGAATTGAGGGATGTGTAAGATAATGTGGCTTGCAAGGCAGGAAAATGAGTCAAAAATGGGCCATGGCTGCCAGATTCCAATGGATTGTTCTTTGTGCAATTAAAAATTTTGTGAGGCTTTGGCTGTTTGTTCTGCAAGGCAAGGCGGTAATGAAGAGTAGGAGTTTGCTAGCCCAACATGAAACTAACATTGTGTTTGACAACTGTGCTCCTTTTTAGTCACTGCTCATATGGATAATAATTTAATTATTATACAATTAGCCATTTGTGAATCAAGGCCCTGAGAGGAGAGGGGTGCAGGTGGGGAACAGAGAAGCAATTGCTTGCAGCTTTCTCCGAAGAAGGGAGTGACTCAGACATTGGCACCTACAGGACTGTGGGGTGGATTATGTAGACCTGTTGCTCCTCTGAGACTGAAACCTTTGGGTCAATCTTTTGAGGGCTGCCAGGGAGTCCCACACCTTGTGGTGAAAAGGTGGAAAGGCCAGAAAGAAAAAGGAGGGGGGCAGAGGAAGGCTGCACTTCTCCAGCTCTCCAAACCTGACTTCAAATATTATCCATGGGAAGGAATTAGTTCAGCCCAGCTTGAGAGATTGTCTGCTTTAGCCTTCAGTTGGGAAAGGGAGAAGGGTTTTGCAAAAGATGCTATTCTTTCTTTCTTTCTTTCTTTCTTTCTTTCTTTCTTTCTTTCTTTCTTTCTTTCTTCTTTCTTTCTTGGTGTGATTGGCAGTAAAACCATCAATGTTATAAATGCTCCCTCTGGAAAAACAAAAAAACAAAAATCAAGTCCCATCTTAGGCATTCTGTTTTCTTTTATTTGCTAAAATGGCCATTTGCATGAATCAAATCAGATTTGTGTGTGTGATAAGCAAAGAAATGGCTCATTAAACCAGGAAAGAAGAAGGCAGACGTCAAAAGTACCAGATCATGAAAAACACGGAGCTTTCATTAAGAGGAAAACGGAGAGGGAGAGAAATGTTTTTCTTACGTTGGATAAATATGTTCCTCAAACTGTTTGGTCTATTGCAGGAGTCTCCAACCTTGACAACTTTAAGCCTGGCAGACTTCAACTCCCAGGCTGGGGAATTCTGGGAGTTGAAGTCCTCCAGGCTTAAAGTTGCCAAGGTTGGAGACCTTTGGTCTATTGTGTCAGTTGGGAACCCAGCCTTAAGATCGTAAATATTAGTTAAAGATAAACAAGGCAAATTTAGTGTTTAAGGAAATTAATTTCAGTATAGAACAATTAAAATCAGTTGCCCTGATGATTATATATTAGTCTTTGGGGTTTGAATTCCGTGAAGACTAGAATTCATGCTCACTTCCCATGTTGTATAGGTAGTCCTCGACTTATAATCATTTTTAGTGACTATTCAAAGTTACTACAGCGCTGAAAAAAAGTGGCTTGTGTGACTTTTCACACTTATGACCATTACAGCATCTCCATTCAAGTATTTTCTTCTTAGTTTATCAAAATATAAAATACAGAAATACCAAGAAAAATGAAAATAATGGGAAAGTATGGGAGGAAAAGGGGAAGAGGGAAAAGTGTAAAGGGGAAAAGAAAAAAAAAGAAAAGCATTGACTTCCAACTCCTTTTGACACAGTAGAAGAAGGTAATAACATACAATCAAAACTTTTTACTTTTACATAATAATATATACTAGCCATTTCTATAACAAGATGACGGTTACAGCATCTCCACGGACTTAACCGTAAGTCTTCCACTGGAGTCTAGCAATCTCCTTATCCCACCACCGCTATTATCACTTCCAGAGACAATTTGGGGCACCTCCACTGCTTAAAGCTATGTTACAACCAGCGGACCAGAATGAGTAGCTCTCTCTCCCTCCCTCCCTCTCTCTCCCTCCCTCCCTCCCTGTGGTGAAATCCAATTTTTTTTACTACAGGTTCTGTGGGCGTGGCTTGGTGGGCGTGGTGTGGCTTGGTGGGCGTGGCTTGGTGGGCATGGCAGGGGAAGGATACTGCAAAATCCCCATTCCCTCCCCACTCCAGGGGAAGGTTACTGCAAAATCCCCATTCCCACCCCATTCTGGGCCCAGCCAGAGGTGGTATTTGCCGGTTCTCTGAACTACTCAAAATTTCCGCTACCGGTTCTCCAGAACCTGTCAGAACCTGCTGGATTTCACCCCTGTCTGTAACCCTGCAGAAGATGCAGTAATGCATTGCACCCACAAGATCGGAGGGCCACAAGGAAGTGAGCCATCCATCAGTCACCCACACCTTTCAATGGACCAGATGCAGAGGGAGGGGGCATATATTTATTCACGACAGCCATGTTGGCTTTTCTGATCCCCCTGATGACCCCCCTGGCTTATTGCCTTAAAAATACAATATTTTACTTCCATTGAAAAGAGCGTTCAGTTTACGAACCATCCTAAAATGGCAGTAAAGCAGACAATTGCAGTTAAAGCAAGAAAATATAAATCAACGAGGGGGGGGGAGTCAGACGCTTTTACACATTTGACACCATTTGATTATGGTGTGCTGTGTTACTCTCCTCCTGTTTGTAAGATTTATTTTCTGTTTTTAAGTAAGGCAGTACATTTCCATTTTGTTTTGACCTGTCTCGAGGCACAACTCCAGGCAGGATCTCCATTCTCTTTCCTGATCCAGGTGATCGCCTCATTTGTGGAGGCCTTTTGAAGTAGATGCTGCCTTCCTTTCATTTTTCTTTTTAATTTGATGGTGGACCTTGTTCCGTGCTACATAACATCTTTTGTGTTAGGTATGTCTGAGATCCAAAGCTCAGGTTTTTAAGTGATTAAGCCAGGGGTGGGCTTCAAAAATTTGGAAGGGGGGGGAGTTTTTGCCCTCCCTGGGCTCCGGAGTCTTTCCTCGAGCCTCCGGGAGGGTGAAAACGGCCTCCCCAGGCTCTGGAGGCCCTCTGGAGGCCGGAAACAGGCCTGTTTCCGGCCTTCCCGAGCCTCTGCGCGCGCCCTGCACTTACCTGCATCCAAAACGGGCCACGTGGGGACTCCTGGGAAGGGCGGGGCGGGCGGGGCCAGACAGGAGTGGGATTTGGGGGTTCTCCGAACTGCACAGAATCTTAGCTAGATGTTCTCCCAAACCCCTGCGAACCCCCAGCAGCCCACCCCTGGATTAAGCCATGCTTTAGTTAAAGCTCAAGATATTTTAAACCTTTTGATTTCAGGGGGAAAGATGTAAGCAACACATCCTTGATTTCCTGGTTAGTTAAGAAAGATCTCAAAGACTCCACTCTGGCCAGATTGTGGCCCTTTGTGAAGCAGGTCCCAATTTTGGAAAACTGTCTGACTGTTCCAGCCTTGCAGTAGAACAAAGTCTGCTTAGAGTGGAGCTCCAGGCCTAGTGGCTTCAGGGCCATCCTCAAGTTGCATTCTTGGCTTTTCCATTGTCTTCACCTAGGATGTTATTTGGAATTTCTCATCTAGCCTGGGGTTTCCTGGCAGTCTCTCATCCAAGTATTAACCAGGTGTGGCCCTGCTTAGCTTTTCAGATCATTCAAGGTGAGCTAATAAGGGCTGCTATCTAGCAGAGTTCTGGTCTGATATAGTGGCACCACAAAATTGTTATTTGCCGTCATTGTTGCTCCTTTCGAGAAGTATCCAGGGTGGTGTGCCTGAGCTGACCCAGCCTTAGCAGAAGCAAGAAACAGACTCCTTGCCCAGAAAAAACCCTCTTTATTTACCTCTTGTGAATTAATTGCATTCACCCACCGAAAAGTCCAGGCAATAGTCCTTCAACTGCAGTACAGACCTTATCAGTTCCTTGCGATAATTGAGAGGCTGTGAGCTCCCAGCCGAAAGGCTGCAAATTAAGTTCTGGCAAGCAGTCTTTGTGGCACGAAACACAATGAGCAAAATCTTCAGAAATACGAACTGTTGTCTCCTACGACAACCACTCCCCTTTCCTTCTATTTATTCCCCAGCCAGGGAGGGGCCATTCAGCGTCCACGTGTGCTTTGCTTCCCGAGTCGACTCCTTGTCCTCCGTTGTTCACCTCTCCTAACTGCTCTGCACATACGTGAGTCTGGAACAGGCTCCAGCTGTTCTTCCTCCTCACTCATATCAGCCTCCAAAGGCAGCTGCTTCTCCGGTGGCTGGGAAATGTTGGACGGCCCTGGCTCTATCTCTGTGTCTGACGCAGAGCATCCATCAGAGCCTTCTCCAGACTCCAGAATTGGCCCAAGTTCCTCCCCAACCTCCTCATCGTCCAAGTCTGCGGCCAGCTCTGCTGGCAGCTGGCGGGCCACAACAGTGCCTGAGCTGACCTTATGCAATGGGCTTTTTAAAAAATTCCTCCCACATTTCCTGAAGCCTCCTCACCTGAAAAAAAGTGGGATGTTTGTCCAACCCTTCTGAAAAAAATTCTGAGAGTTGGTGAAGAATTTCAGGTAGAATGGAGAACTGCTTTCTCCAAGGTCCAGTCAAGAGATTCCAGGACCAGATTCCATGACGGAATTCCAGCCATGATTATTCTTATCAAACACTGATATTCCTGCTTGTAAGAATTCAAGAACCTTTGAAGTAGCTATATTCAAAATCTGCAATTAATTTTTGTGCTCATTTTTCCCAGGCTGACAATTAGTAGGTTGAAGTTAAATTAGCAAAGGAGTTATTTTTTGAATGATAAATGTTCTATCTGACTTTAATTACTTCATAATTCTCTCCGGGTAGCTTTAAAAATCACAGTGGCTCAGCTCTGCTTTTTCTTGATTATTTTTGAACTGGCCTGTTAAGCCTTAACCAAAGTTGAAAGGTGCTTGGAAAAAGCACTTTTGGGACAACAGGAGAAATTCAACCCTGCTCTGAAATCCAGGGAAGATGGCAGTATTTTGAATGTTAGATGGGACATTGTTGTATTGGATGGATGAGCCAAGTCTTCACCATTGGAAAAGCATCACTCTCACAACCACACTCACATCACCTGCCCATTTTGACCCAGCCACTGCCCTCCCCTGTCACAATCGGCCCCAAGATGCTCTGCTATGGGGCATGGAGCAGCGATAATGCCCAGCTCCAGTTACCAACCTACCCAATGTCCAGAACTAAGTTACTTGGTCCAGTTCTATAGTTGCCTCTTCTTTTCCTTGGCTAAAAGAATTCCAGCTGTGAGACAGGACACAATTAATATGCTGCTGCCTCTCCTTGAAACCCCAAATATGCAACTAAGTTGTTTGCTAGGGGGACATGGCTCCACCTCCCAATCTCTGTTGGTGGGGGTTGTTTGTTTGTTTTTTTTGGTTTTTTTGCAACTCTTTTGTTCACCAACTTAGTCTTGGGTCTTTACCCCCATCTATCTATTCCCTCTCATTCCCCTGAGGAATGCATGCCAAGCCACACTTTTCAGTTGTGCTTCTGCTAACCAGGGCTATGTTTTACCCATACCTCTGCAGGGAATAAATCACAAGACAGTGGGATTGCCGAGATGGAAGAACTCCCAGTTCCTCACAACATCAAGATTAGCAACATCACTTGTGATTCTTTCAAGATTTCATGGGACATGGACTCCAAGTCGAAGGAACGTATCACCCACTATTTCATTGATCTAAACAAGAAAGAAAACAAGAATTCCAACAAATTTAAGCACAAGGTAGGTCTTCCATTCCTATTGGCAGAAGAAGCTGCATGAAGCACTGAGCAACACAGAGTTCTGATTTCTCTACTCAAAGCCTCATATCTCTACCCGTAGTATTAGGAAGGGGGAAATCATTATAAATTGCTGACACAAAAAGGGTTTTCCCAAAGAAAAGGAACCCCAAGTGTAGGCTTCTACCTCAGACTTAAGTTTTTCTAACATCCTTGCAGTGGTTTGGTACCTCTCTTTAATCCAGACCATTAAAAGTTATAATTCATCAGGGGCTTAATAGGCATTTGATTTAGTTGTCTTTCCTGCAAAGTTGGGGGAAATTAACAATGAACATGTGCGGTAAGTCATGTTGGATTTTTAGAGTAGTACTCCTTTACACATTTATCACAGAGGAAACACCATTACAATTATGGGGGATTAATTCAGGGTTATATACTGTATACAGCAGTCACTTGATCTTTTCTATATAATCTTTGAAATGAACATTTGCATGAAATGTGTTTGAAAATAGGCATTTTCACATGCATGTCTCCTAATACATACATTTCTGTGTATCCTTCCAATATTATATGCAAGTTGCTTTCCTAATAGGATGCGTTTATGTTTATGACATCTAGGTGGATTTGGTTCTGTTTCATGAGATGCTGAGCCCTGGTTGAGCCAGTACTCAAACCATAGGTGAAACTGGAGCAGAGGTGGGTTCCTCCCGGTTCACACCGGTTCTATAGAACCGGTAGCAAACCGCTGGTGACATCACAGATCCGGTTCTGTTGGTGCCAGTCTGTGGACGCCGCCATCTTTTTTTTGGGATATTTTCTTTGGGGAATTTTTTTGGGGGGGGGGGAATTTTTACTTTTTTCTTCTTCTGCGCATGCGCAGAAGCCGAATCTCCGGCACTGCGCATGTGCCGCCATCTTGTTTTTGGCTTCGGGGGGGATTTTTTGTGAATTTTCACCACTGCGCATGCACGCGCAGCCACGCGGCACGGGAGGAAGCGAACTGGCAGCGAGGTAAGTTAGAACCCACCCCTGAACTGGGGTAATGCTAATTGACCAGTGGGAAGAATAAATACATTATTATTTGTGGGGTTTGGAATCGCATGCGGGAGGCTCACATCAAAATAACTTTAACAGGCATTAGTTTGGCGTGAATTGAGCTGAAGGTCCCAGAAACAGTGGGAGGTTCAATTTTTGTCTGAACTTTCAGCTCAATTCATGCCAATCTACTTTGATTATGACTCCATAGTTAGGTACATGCCAC
The DNA here is from genome assembly GCA_003457575.1 of Thermophis baileyi. Taxonomy (NCBI): domain Eukaryota; kingdom Metazoa; phylum Chordata; class Lepidosauria; order Squamata; family Dipsadidae; genus Thermophis; species Thermophis baileyi. The sequence continues at coordinate 380,302 of QLTV01000970.1, forward strand.
CAAGTCAACAGTATGGTCATCATGAATTGTTTTTAGGAAACAGTCAAACTGGTTTTGAAACGTTCTTAGATATTATCCACTTCAAATGTCTCAACAATTCCCAGATTTACAAAAATTAATTAGAAAGAGAAAGAGAATGGAAAAGCAGTTTGAACCATTGTCTTCTTGAGATTACCTTTGTTTCTTTGTAAGTAATTGTTGCAAAAGTAAAATAGCTTCTCTTCTTCCCTGTTATCAAGTTGTTGTTTAAACCAGGGGTCTAGTTAAATGGTCAAGTACGTCACTCAGTTACTGAATCTTATTCAGTCTGGATAATTTTACATTAATGTTGCATAGGTTTGTCCTTCAGACAGAGGAAAAGGTGCTATTTAGAAAGAAAGGCAGTAAATACCAAAATGTCAAGTGTTTGCCCTGAAAAGTACTTTGAAAAAATAAAATATGCATTTAAAGGACAAATAAACATTTGACAGCTAATAATATGTTTTTAAATCCTGATCCTGAAGATATGAGAAGGTTAAATCAGTGGCTGTTATAAAAACAGCAAAAATTATTTAGCCCAACTAAAGTTGCCTTAACACATGTGCTCCAGAGGTGGGTTACTCCCGGTTTGGACCGGTTCGCCTGAACCGGTAGCGACCCGCTGGTGACGTCATGATGATGTCACGGAGCCGGTTCAGTCGGTGCCGGTCCATCTTTTTTTTTTAATTTTTTTTTAATTTATTTATTTTGAATTTTTTTCTGTTTTTTTCTTCTTCTGTGCATGCGCAAAAGCCGAGTTTCCGGCACTGCGCATGCGTTGCCATCTTGTTTTTGGCTTTTTGGGGGGGGGTATATTTTTGCACTGCGCATGCACGTGCATGCGCCCATGAGGCACGGCCACGTGGTGCGGGAGGAAGTGAACCGGCAGCGAGGTAAGTTAGAACCCACCCCTGATGTGCTCCCAAAATTATTAGTCTTCCCTTTTCTCACTCCAATTATGATAGGAATGTGTTAAGCACCGTATCGGGGTTAGTATATGTGCAGACCTGAGCGGTGTGACCTTTTGCCACTGACAGATAGAAATTGTGTCAATGCACAGGTTTTCTAAGTCCAAGGTTTTTTGATATTTTGGTTTTTGGCAGAAGCACTGGGACCATCACAGCTGGTTTATGCCACAATCTTTCCACTTGGATTTTCAGATCTTGATACTTTGTGATCATCTCCAATTCTTTGTTTACTATCTCCCGATATTGGCACATCAATTAACCACACTTCCTTCAGTTCAGCCACAGTTATATCTGGTGCGTTGTGTGCCAAAACTTTATCGGTCTACATTTAGAAATCCCTCAATATTTTAACTTGTTCATTTTTCAACTACATTTTTAACTGGTATGCAGGGATGGGATTCAGCCGATTTGGACCGGTTCGGGCGAACTGGACATTAATTTTACATCTGGTTTGCTGAACCGGTAGTTGCAAGGACTGGCTGACCCTGCCCACCCCGCCCCTCCCAGGAGTCTCCACACGGCCCATTTTGGATGTGAGGTAAGTGCAGGGCCCACGCGGAGGCTCAGGGAGGGCAAAAAACGGGCCCACTGGAAGTAATGGAAGTCTGGAAATGGGCCCGTTTCTGGCCTCCGGGGGGGCCTCCGGAGCCTGAGGGAGGACGTTTTCACCCTCCCGGAGGCTCGAGGAAACCCTCCGGAGCCTGGGGAGCATGAAAGCTCTCCCCCCCCCGCTGTGGTGCAGGAGTCCGAGTAGGCCACGCCTACCCAGCAACCGGGCAGAGAACCGGTTGCTAAAAATTTTCAATCCCACCCCTGCTTGTATGTTCTCACCAATTTTTTGGTCATTGGCCTGTGATAATTTTTACAGATGTTCCAATGAAGCATTTTGGCATCTGTGCCCTCATGGTGTTTTCATTCCCGTTGTTATTAATGTATGTAGAGGCCACAATACAAAAAGATATGAGATCTCCATTTAAAAGGGACAATTTAGAAGGTGCTCTGCTCCTGAACAGATCAATCTTATACAGGTAGTCCCCAACGTACAACAGTTCGCTTAGTGACCATTCGAAGTTAGAACTCCACTGAAAAAAGTGACTTATGACCATTTTTCACACTGATGACCATTGCAGCATCCACGTGGTCACAGGATTTCCATTCGGAGGCTTGAAAATTGACTCAAATTTATGACAGTTGCAGTGTCCCAAGGTCATGTGATCACCTTCTGACAAGCAAAGTCAAGGGGGGACATCAGATTCACTTCACAACCGTATTATTAATTTAACAACTGCAATGATTCACTTAACAAATGTGGCAAGAAAAGTCGTAAAATGGGGCAAAAGTCACTTAACAAATTTCTCATTTAGCAGCATAAATTTTGGGCTCAATTGCGGCCGTAAGTTGAGGACTATCTGTATTCCTTTTGGAGAGAAGCAAGAAAAATCTCTTTTTGGGGAGGAAATTCCACAGCACTGGGACTATGACAATAGAGTTGCTACTTTGGCTGGTAGTGGTCTTTCATTCCTGAAAAGACCCAAAGGGCATGGATAGCAGATCTCTGGGACTAAACCTGCCCCATCACTGTTTTGAACTGGGTGGGCAAGCAAATGAGCAACTGGTGCTATTACTTCTGTTGCACACCCAAGCATGTTCTCACTTCCTCCCCGCCCATCAGAAGTGGAAATTGCACTTGGACTGAAGTGTGATGGAATGTGAGAGATTATGGGAAGAACAGGATGGGCTAATAGACATAAACAGTCAAGAGACAGTTGGTAGCTCAGCTCACAAACGGCAACTCAACCCAGGTGGAAAGAAGCATTTCAGATCATCCAGAGACTCTACCATAATTAACTCATGGTAACTAAGGATGAAAAAAACCATCCTGCAGTTTCCAAGTTTCTTTACTTACTCTAGACTAACATTAAATTCCTTGTGTGTCCAATCACACTTGACCAATAGAGAATTCTATTCTACTAAAGATTCCTTTCAGGAATCGGTGTAGTTCTTCCTTCCATGATCACACCTGCCTGGTTCTGGGCACAAAACTGGAAAAATCATTTGCTATTTTCTCCTCTTCTGATTTCCTGCAGCCCTCAGGTCTCTCCCTGACAAGGAGAATCTCTCCTTAATGATCTCCAATGCCAATAGCAGCTTCCCTGTCAATGGCTGGCCTCCAGTCCAAGCGAGTCATTCTGCTTCTGATGAACTTTATGAACTTCATTAATGATCTTCTCCTGCTTCTGAAGCATTTACTAGGTCCCAGAATATCTGCCAGTCTCCCCTGCCCTGGTGGGCTTCAACTCTCAAAAACCTCAGTCAACTTGACCCTTTGTAAGATCCGTTTTCCCTTCACAGTTTAGCTTGCAATTCTGAGCTTTGCTGCCTGAGAATATGTCCCCTTTGAGGACATTCATAACTTGAATATATCTGAGGTATAATATATTACACCCACGTCATGGTCTTTTTTCCCCCAACACCATTTCGCTCCCTCTTCCAGCATGATTACCTACTTAGTGAATGTTTCTTATTAATAGCTACTTATGGTCACTTCTGCCTGGGGAATTGGATATTCAGATGAAAAGGAGTTATGAATATCATTGAGTCTGAATAAGGATGATATTTCGGTAATTACAAGATAAGGAGGTAGAAACTCAAAGGTTGACCTGCTCTGCTGAAGAGGCTACATTTTGCCCTTCCCGGGGAGGGTTTGATGCCGTCTCGTTTTGCTTCCAATTAGACCAGCAAAACAAACCAGGAAGTCTCACTGAATCCTGATCCGTATAACATTACTTACAAGCCAGGCTCCATCATTTGTAGCTGTTTTAATAAATGGCTATTCCTGTTTATTTTAATTATTCTTGTATTTCTCACTTATAATTTATTTATGCAATATTATTCCAACCAGATAAGAAGAGAAACTCAAAAAGGATGGCCTTTTTTCTATTGAGGGGGCATAATGTTTCAGATTATCTTTTATTCTTATTCTTCATTTATGATACTGTTCATTTATGATACATCATTTCAGGGGAAAGTAACAGCGGTTGCGTATTTTATTAATTGCAGCCTGTATAATATTTTATCGGTTGTATTAGGTTTTTGCTTCTAGATATGTTTTAAGACCGGTGTGAAGGCTCACTTTTCCACTGATATGTTATCCTGTATTTACCCTGATTTTCCTTAATCTGTTTAGGATTACCAGACTGTTGGCCTGCCATAAATAGCCTCCAAGGAGCTTTCTTTGTAATGGATGGTAAATGGCACGCTTGAAAGAACTGTCTTACAATATGAATAGCTTTAGAAATCTGGTCAAATATAAGAAACACCCTGATAATCTCCTTTCACAGAAGCCCACCAACCAAATAGTAAACCAGTAATGCTTAAGAAATCTTAGTTGGAAGCAGGGGTGGGTTCTAATTTACCTTGCTGCCAGTTTGCTTCCTCTCGCACCACATGGGCGTGTGTGCCTTGCGCGCGTGGGTGCACATGCGCAGTGCTAAAAACCAAGCTTCTGCGCATGCGCAGAAGCAAAAAACAAGATGGCTGCGCCTATGGAGCCGCCGAGAGAGCCAGTTCGGGGGCGTATCCAGCCAGCCATCGCTGCCGGTTCGGCAAGCGGGGGGAAATTCCCGCTACCGGTTCTATAGAGCCGGTCCAAACCGGCAGGAACCCACCTCTGGCTGGAAGATCAACTCATTGCCTATGAAATGTGGAATTGCTATAATACTTGCAACCTTATTCCATCTCTTCTGCCTATTTAGACATCTTTCTCAAGAAAAAGTAGAAATATCTCTAGTTTTATAGCCTTCCAAATACTACCTATATATTTAGGATGACTGTATCTGGGCTGCAATAATTCAAATTGCCAGAAGATGGCAACACATCAGGATTAGACTTTGCAATATTACCTTGTTGCCATCTAGTGGACTTCTAGATGTTTGCTAATGCCATTCAGTCAATGCAATACCAGCTCTGGCAAATAATTCTGCTTCTCCTACAACCATTATGTTAGAGAAGCATTCAGGAAATACCAACTTCCTTCCTTCCTTCCTTCCTTCCTTCCTTCCTTCCTTCCTTCCTTCCTTCCTTTGTCATGGCCTATTCCCTGAATAATTCTCTTCTATTAGTCAACTAACAAGAGAAAATAACATTTCAAAAACTTTGAATTCTAGTAAGAAACTAACCTGATCCACAACCCCCAATCACAGGTATCTGGAGAAAGGCATGCTGAATATCACACGCATCATAATATCACTGTGGAAATAATACGAAGTATATAATTTGACATGCATTGTGTAATTTGCATTGTTTGTGTGGTGCTGTCCTAGCACAGGATGTTGCTTGTCCACTCTACAGCTGTTCCTCGTGAGAGTGGAGAACACCAAGCTGGGGAGACGAGGTTCAACAGTTGGGAGGCTCACTTATCTTCTGGTACTCTTTCTATCGTCTTACTTTTTCCTCCCTTTCTCCTCCCCAACTAGGATGTGCCTACAAAACTAGTGGCAAAAGCTGTCCCCCTGCCCATGACTGTCCGTGGCCACTGGTTTCTGAGCCCACGGACTGAATACACAGTTGCTGTGCAGACGGCCTCCAAGCAAGTGGATGGAGACTACACAGTTTCAGAATGGAGTGAGATTATTGAATTCTGTACGGCAGGTGAGTCCTCTATTTCAGGAGTGGGTTCTGGTTTTCCTCGCTGCCGGTTCACTCAGTGTCACGCCGCGCATGCGCACATGCGCTTTGCGCATGCGCAGTGCTTTAAAAAAAATGGTGGCGCCTACAGCGCTGCCAAAAGAACCGGTTCAGGGGTGTGGCAGGCCTGGGTCGCTGCTGGTTCTAGCGGCCCAGGCCGCCAAGTTACTACCGGTTCTAAAGAACCGGTCTGAACCAGGAGGAACCCACCTCTGCTCTGCTCTGCTCTGCTCTGCTCTGCTCTGCTCTGCTCTGCTCTACCCTACACTACCCTACACTACCCTACACTACACTATACTATCTCTGCTTGTGAGAGCCAGCCTATGGCCAAGAGGCAGCTTGTCAGAAACAACTAGCAGTTAAAAGAAGCAGAAATGGCTGGGTGCCAGAGTGGCTACTGTGGCATAGGGAACTGAGTACTGAGAAGGTCAGGAGAATCCCCTAAGAGTCGGGTGCTTCAGAAGATTGTGAGGAAGATAGAAAAACAGGAGGTCAAGGAAGAAGGGGCACTGGATTGTTGCAAAGGTGAATACAAAAATAAGTGACCAGGATGGAAAAATTGCATTCAGGTGGTTTGCTGATCCGTAGAGAAGAAATGAGGATAGAACCACAAAATGAACAGATGAAGCAAGAGTGAAAGACACAAAAGGAAGACCAAGAAAGTCACACTTGGACAGAGTTGATGAAATAACAGAATAACATAGTTGGAAGGGACCTTGGAGGTCTTCTAGTCCAATCCCCTGCTCAAGCAGGAGACCTATACTATTTCAGACAAATGGCTATCCAATCCAGAGAGAGAGGGAGGGAGGGAGGGAGGGAGGGAGGGAGTGTGTGTTGAGAAATTGAGAACAAAAGTTGGGGTATGAATCAAAGTATGGGCATGATAGAAGCGAGGCAGTTTGCAAGAAGAGGAAGATATGGAGAAGTATACTAAATAATGTTGCTATTAAGGTTACTTTTACTTTTTTCCTTTCCTCCTTTCTTTCCTTTCCCTACTGTGTCTTACTCTCCTTCTGAACTTGACATCATGTTGCTTACCCTGAAATGGTGAAATAGGGATGCACGTATGGATAGGTGTGTGTTGCTAGCTTTGGGGTCCCAGTTGATAATAGCACCATCAATCATCCGTTTGGAAGTACCGGTGTATTGTCCTCACTAAGAAAAATGTTTTGTATTCACAGATTATTCCAAGGTTCACTTAACACAACTTTTGGAAAAGGCAGAAGTGATTGCAGGGCGTATGCTTAAATTTTCAGTCTTTTATCGGAATCAGCACAAGGAATACTTTGACTACATCAGGTAAGTAAAGGCAAAAAGAGCCAGCTTTTCAGAGATGCCTGACTGCATGTGGAGGAGATAAGAGCATGGCTTTTCCCACTGATAAGTGACAAGGAAGCGCTCAACACGTCAGATCTAGGAGCAATCTGCTTCTTAATTAGCAACAGTTCCCTGTAAGTGTTGCCGTTGATAAGTGAATAGCAGGTTGTAGTCTTCAGTAGGTTTAGTTCCAATATTCTTGAAGTCTAAAAAAAGCAAAGCAGTTTTACCAGATACAGCTTTGAAAACAGGAAAGCCAAGTAGTTATAATATAGAAGTCTGATGTCCAGGAAAGAATTAACAGTATAGTCTTGGAGTAGCTTCAATGCTGGCCTAGGATTAGCTCATCTGGCCCTGGGGGTCGCTGTGCTGCCATCCAAAAAGGGGTTGCTCTGCTGCCCCTCCTTGTGGTCTAAAATGGTTCGTCTCAACTTTTAATGACGTTCATCTCAGCCCTCTGAGATGTAAAATCCACAATCTTGGTTCTGAGAAATTAAAAAAAAAAAAGATGGACCTCATCTAAAGTTTTCTTCACCTCAATGCATGGAAAGCCTACCGTGTTTCCCCGAAAATAAGACCCTGTCTTATATTTTTTTGAACCCCGAAATAAGCGCTTGACCTTATTTTCGGGGAGGTCTTATTATTTTGGGGCACGTGGAGGAAGCCGGGTGTCAGATCCCAAAGAGTGATCATGCCATTCAGTTGAGAGAAGGGGGGGGCCTTGGGTTTGATTTATTAGCATTGCCTGTGTCAATGGACGATTTACAATCCATGCCCAGGCGCCAAACATCCTGAGATCTCTTCACTTTTGGAGAAGGTTTATGAGGGGCAATGTGGGATGTTTCACTTCAATGGATAACAGAAGATGGTTAGAGAAATGTATGTTTATCCGGTTCACAGAGCAGCTGATAAAGAAAACATTTTCACAATAGTGTTGTGGCTNTTTATTAGCATTGCCTGTGTCAATGGACGATTTACAATCCATGCCCAGGCGCCAAACATCCTGAGATCTCTTCACTTTTGGAGAAGGTTTATGAGGGGCAATGTGGGATGTTTCACTTCAATGGATAACAGAAGATGGTCAGAGAAATGTATGTTTATCCGGTTCCCAGAGCAGTTGATAAAGAAAACATTTTCACACTTGTGTATTGGCTAGAATCTGCATTCTGGCTAATGGGAGGGGTCTCTACTG
>QLTV01000970.1:392374-415533 GCA_003457575.1 Thermophis baileyi
GACGATTTACAATCCATACCCGGTCGCCAAACATCCTTAGATCTCTTCACTTTTGGAGAAGATTTATGAGGGGCAATGTGGGATGTTTCACTTCAATGGATAACAGAAGATGGTCAGAGAAATGTATGTTTATCCGCTTCCCAGAGCAGTTGATAAAGAAAACATTTTCACACTTGTGTATTGGCTAGAATCTCCATTCTGGCTAATGGGAGGGGTCTTTTCTGCTTTAACTCTACCTGCGTTGCCTAAGGGTATTCAGACGTTGCTTTGAATGGACTGCTTTCACTTCTGCTTAATAAAAGATCCTTTTGAACTACATTGGCTCAGAAGTTCTCGCTTTCTTAAGTTAGACGTAGAGGCGTTCCTTACACCGGGGCTCCTCTTGCCGTCTTACCTGATTTCCAGCTCTGTCTCCCTAACCTTAACCAGAGGAAATGGTATTTTCGGGGGAGGGCTTATTTTCGGGGGAGGGCTTATTTTTGAGGAAACACGGTAGAAGAAGACAAAGTAGAACTAGAACTCATCCTATGACATTAAATTTTCCCCTTTGCCCTAATGGAACGCTTTGCTTTGTGGACAAACATCCTACCATTGATGTAGCACAATCTGTAGCCCTTTGTCCAAATCCAGTGACTCTTAGGAAGGGGACAGAAGTAGGTTGACTGTGATATAGATTGTTGCAACTTTTTAATTGTACTTTCTATTCTAAAAATAAGAGGGGCCTCCCCTGGGCTGCTTTTGGTCTCCCATTCGATATCACACACTGCCTAAAATTAGAGACTCTCTCCAATAAGATACACAGCTCCCCGATAAAAGCAGATTTGGTCTCTGCCAGCATCTGCATTGTCCAATTTCTCTGCATAAATACAAACAGGATGACCCCATGGGGGTCTGCATGGTCCCCGTGCTCTAATGCCACTGTAGAACTAACATGTTCCCCGTCCTTTATTCCTAGAGAGCAGCATGGAAGCGTCCTGCAGCCCTCCGTTAAGGATAACAGCGGCAGCCATGGCTCTCCTATCAGCGGGAAGCTGGAGGGGATCTTTTTTAGCTGCCACACCGAATTCAACACCGGAAAGCCCCCCCAAGATTCGCCTTATGGAAGATACAGGTTTGATATTGCAGCCGAGAAACTTTTCAACCCAAACACAAATTTGTACTTCGGGGACTTCTACTGCATGTACACGGCCTACCACTATGTCATTCTTGTCCTTGCTCCCGTCGGCTCGCTGGGGGACGAATTCTGCAAGCAGCGCCTGCCGCAGCTGAACTTGCAGGATAACAAATTCCTGACCTGCACCGAAGAAGACGGGGTCATGGTTTACCACCATGCACAGGATGTCATCTTGGAAGTGATTTACACTGACCCGGTCAATCTATCCCTCGGCACAGTGGCAGAAATCACCGGCCACCAACTCATGAGTTTGTCCACTGCCAATGCCAAGAAAGATCCAAGCTGCAAGACATGTAACATCAGTGTGGGACGCTAATTTCCATCTCCACCCTCCTTAGGACCCTCCTCCGTTGCCTACGCCCTCTCTCCACCCTCCACATCAGACGCATGACGAAAGCCCTCCTTCCCAGAAGCAAGCCCCTGTGACCCAATTCTTCAACCGTTCCTCTCTGAACAGAGCTACATGTTCCAGCCAAGCTGGGGCAGCCTCCTAAACGGCATCCAGTGAAGTATCTTTCTCCCCTTCTGCCCTACAGCATTGAAGCCGAGCATGCTGGCCGTTGTACCCACAGCTTATGTGCTTTCCCTGTTCCGGTTGGATGCCTGCTGGTGGGGACACGGGATGGGATGGCATCACCGTGCCAGTCAGTGGGTCCCTGTGCCATGGGAGAGAAAGCAAAGGAGCCCCACGTGGAGACAGTATTATCTGCAGCCGCCCTGTGTAGCATGTAGTTCTGCCCTTGGCATTTCCCACCTTCCTTCCTTCCTGATCCGCCACTGCTTTCAACTGTTCAAAATCTTGAGGGTATTTTAGTTTTCTTTTCTTTTCTTTGTTTCCCTAGCAACCATTTATACATCTAGGTGCTGCAATTGGTGTTAATTTGTCCCTCCTCTCTCCATACTGCCAAATGTAACAAATCTATATAAACAAGCTTGAGTAAAATAAAATTTCCTGGCTTCTAAATGGTGTTTAAATATGCATTCATTTTAACCTACTGAACAACTTAACTGGAATATTTCTAAACAGCATGAAAAGGTGTAATGGCAGCATGATTAACTCTCACAAGGCTAGGGGGGAAAAATGTCAGCACTTCCAATGTGTCGTTTGACAGTGTTATTTATGTTATTTATATGAGCTAACAAACAAACGGAAGACCTGTGTTTCATCATAATAGAAAAATATTTTATTTGTACTGTTGTATAAAATATTATACAATCATATAGAATATATAGATGGCATTTTAATAGCAACTGTACACATGTCATGACAGCATTTTCCCTTATCAAAGATGTAGTTTGTAAACTTCAAATACTTGTGTATCTGTTCCTGTTGCTCTGACATGAGTTTTAATTAAAACAGATTTATGAAGGAGACCATACTGGTTCAGTTATAAATGATGCAGCCAACGACACTGAAACATCAATTGCCATAGAAACAAACAAACATACAAACAAACAAACAAAAAAATCCACTTAGTTTAGTCATGGGACACTGACCTTTCCCAAATCATTAAAAGATTCCTCCCCCCCCCTCTTTTTTTTTTTTTTTTTTTTTTTTTTTTTTTTTTAGAAATCATGCTTCAACTTTTACATAGTGACATACAGACAAGGTTGGTGGATAATGGAATTCATCAGATTAACAGAGTTGGAAGGGACCTTGCAGGTAATCTAGTCCAACCCCCTGCCCAAGCAGGAGACCCTACATCTGCTTCTACCTAGGATCGAACTCACAACCTCCTGATTGTGAGGCAAGAGCTCCACCTCTAGGCCACATGACACTATAGCAGAAAGAGAGCAGTAGGCCCTGTCCTCCACCTTTTGCAGGAAGCTCTGGTTCTTGGAGGGGTATCTCCCTGGGCTTCCTCACCATTTCTGATGTTGTGAAATCACCGCCCTCCACACATGAACTTCTCACCTGGTACTCTCCTCGCCCACATCTCTCTTTGCCTGTGGGAATCCTCCTCCATCTGTGCACCAGAGTGACAAGACCAAGGGCTCTGCCTCTCCTTTTCGTGTCATTATTACAAAAAGACGAACCCCGAAGGCTAAAGACATCTCTTCCTGGAGTCTTCTTTGAATCTGGTTGCCATTAAACTTCTGTTTCTTGGGAAGTCTCCTTGTTGTCCACCTCAGACTCAGTCATGCTCCATATCAGTGGTCTCCAACTTTGGCAACTTTAAGCCTGGCGGACTTCAACTCCCAGAATTCCCCAGCCAGCTTTGCTGGCTGGAGAATTCTGGGAGTTGAAGTCCGCCAGGCTTAAAGTTGCCAAGGTTGGAGACCCTTGCTCCATGTAGAAGTGATGTATTTTAAGCTGCGAGAATAACTCGCTTATAAAGTCTATTCCTTTTTGACCTCAAGATGGCAGAAACCAGCCATGTATACTGTATATTCTAGCCTATAGTAAACCAAATTAGGAAACAGAAACCCAACCATCCGCCATTCATAACCATGACACTTAGATTAAATATCTGCATACATCATAATGCAATAAACTATTATCACTATAACAGAGTACCTTGGCGATCATCACATGTGAAATATTAAGATCCTACAAAGTGCATGCTTTCAAACAAGCTTTGGTAATCATAAAAAGCAACATTTTATAGTATTGTGCTACAGAAAAGTGCTACACAAATAAAGATTAGAAATATGGACCACCAAGTAGTTTGTTTCATTTTGGTTACTATCAACCAAGTCCTGGGGGTTTCTCTTGAAGAGGATGGGGTAGTTTACAATTCCTTACCCTGAAATGTATTGGCTACTCTTTCCTGATCCCCCCCCCAATAAATGCCTACTCTTCCTTCTTAAAAACTGTGCCAAACTGTGCCAAAAATTGATTTTCACTACTTAATTTCTGCACTAAACTTATACTAAACACACCTTTTTAGCCCACAACCTTTTCCTGATTAATTTGCATCCTTCTGAATTCACCCCTTGTGTTTGGTGGTGCATGGAAAGGTCAAAACAGAAATGCTACAGGAATTAAAATGAGAGAAGTGTTTGGTCTTATCCCCGTTAATCTAATTAAAACGTCTTGGGCCAAGAGTGATCAGAAAGGAACAAGTTGCTACGGTCTTCATTTTTGTCACATGGGAGCCTCACAAAACCTTGCCACTCTTCAACGGACTTTAAACTCCTTTTATGAAACCTTTCCTACTGTCTCACTATCTGTTGTATGTTCCTTACCATAGCTGAAAAGCAGGGTGGGCTTCAACAATTTTAGCAAGGGTTCTCTGCCCGTTGCTGGGTGGGTGTGGCCATGGTGGGCGTGGCCTAGTTGGCCTCCTGCACCATGGTGGGGGGGGGGCTTTTTTGCCCTCCCCGGGCTCCGGAGGCTTTCCTCGAGCCTCCGGGAGGGCGAAAATGGCCTCACCAGGCTCCGGAGGCTCTCTGGAGTTTCGGGCCCGTTTCTGGCCTTCCTGAACTTTCGGTAGGCCTATTTTTCGCCCTCCCGAGACTCCGCGCACGCCCTGCACTTACCTGCATCCAAAACGGGCCGCATGGGGACTCCTGGGAGGGGCGGGGCGGGAGGGGCCAGCCAGGAGTGGGATTTGGGGGTTCTCCGAACTGCACAGAATCTTAGCTAGAGGTTCTCCCGAAACCCCTGCAAACCCCCAGCAGCCCACCCCTGCTGGAAAGTCATTCCTTTGGTGAACGAATATTCTTCCCCCCCCCCGCCCCCAGATATGAGATAGGAAAACTGCTGTGTGGATTTCATTTATTTTTCTAGCTTCTTAATGCATAAGTATCAGAGGTGGGTTCCACTTACCTTCCCTACCGGTTCGTATCGCGACGGAAGTGTGCCCCCGTCACATCACGCAAAAGACCTGGAAATGACCCTCTGCGCATGCGCAGAAGCCTTTGCGCATGTGCAGAGGGTTTTTTTGCAAGCTGCAGCGACCGGAGGACCGGTTCAGGAGCGTGGACCGGCGGTCATCACTGCCGGTTCTGCAAGCAGCAGTAAATTTCCGCTACCGGTACTAAAGAACCGGTCCGAACCGGCAGCAACCCACCACTGATAAGTACATTATTCTCAAAAGGGATGGCACATAACTCTGACCTGTGAAGCACTTATCTTTTCTATTCCTAAAATAAACAAACTCTAGATATCGGTGTATATCAAGCAGAGTTCCACCAAATCACCTCTCATTTTAACGTTTACTTTGGAAATAGTATACAGCTGAACAATTATCTGTATTGTTTTGCTCTTGTGTTCCCTTGGAGAAGCTCCTTTATCCGGTGACTCTGGAGGTGACCAGTGGCTACTTTATCCTGTTGGCTGTGGCAGCCCATGTGTTTCTGTTGAGCTGATGAGCAAAGCAAGCATCACAACATTAATCAGAAAACACAAACAAATGGACACACCCAACCGGGAGAAAGAGCAGCATGGAGAAATAAGGTCCAAAATCACCACGAAGGATAATGAAAACGAGAACAACCATGTTAAAGTATCTTTCCACTGAGTGTGGAAAGCCAGCAACGGACATAAACACACTGCAGGATTTAGGTTCTGTAGCCACTCAAAAGATTTGAGCATACGGCTTGTGAGGGTGAATTTCTCCTGCTGTTGCTTTCAGCCACATTACAATCTAAAGTACTGAGAAACTGACAATACCCGTGTCACAAACTGTCCCAAGAAGGAGGGAGCTACCAACAGTAAGACAGTCAATGTTGTTGCATCTTAAAATCTGTTTTCTTGCAAAGCAACCTCTACATCAAAGCATATTTACCCACTAAACCAATTCCAACCATCGCTGGTGAGAGATTTGTTCTAGAAGATGCAAAGTAATATCTAATTTAAAAGAACGTTAAAATAATGGGATATTCGCACTTTTGTTCTGCTCTTACAAGGCATTCTCGTCTTCAGCACTTCTCCATATATGAGTTTCCTCAAAGAATTCTCGCCCAGAGATGGGGAGTTCTGGGAACTGAAGATATCTGGGATAGGGAGGGGACTCGTTTAGTGAAGACTGTATATATTAGTTACCAAGACAAATTTTAAGGCACGGGTCTAAATTTCCAAAGATACTCTACCCAAGTATCTTCTCAATATCTTGGTCTACAACTGTCATAGTCTTTAGGGATGATGGAGTTTAATGCGACCCATCATCAAGATGCAAGGATGGGGAAGATGGTGATAGACAAGTATCACAAGCAAACTTCACCTGAAACTTTGGATTCATATCTAAAATAGTCCCACTAACATGCTTAATACAGCTGTTAACCCCCCCCCCTTTACCCTTCCATATCTAGATGACCTTCTCCTAAACTAACATCAAAGGATAGCCCTGAGCCATTAAAAAGCAGCCAATAACTTAATGATTCCCAATTATAAAGGGAGTGACATCCATGCCAACATGCACAATGCCAAAACAGAACAGATTTCTACAGCTGGGGAGGGGATGAACCTTCCAAACTTGCAGGAGTTGTTTTAAAAGTCCCACCAACTCTTCTCCCACCAACCTTCCTGCTTGTATGGACCCCTGGCCCTTGGAACAGGACATGGTCACAGAGCTGATCTTGGAGAGGCTAGACAGAAGGGATGGGTGGAAAAACAGTGTGTTAAGCCTGGGGAACAGACTTATTATTCCCTATTTCACTAGAGTATATGTAATGGGAAAGGAAAACTCAGTCAAAATTATGTCTCTCTCTTTCTCTCTCTCTCTCTCTCTCTCTCAACAAAGGACAGATCCAGTCAGACTTGAAGTCTGCCTCCTGACCTATTCAGCCTCAAAGGACTGACACATGGGCACATGGCTGGCAACTGGCAGGTATGATGCTGAAGAGGAAGCCACTGGTCACTCCCTTGCTTCACTCCGCCTCCCAAGGAGGAGAAACTGAGCTCTCTACATGGGGTTCCCTTCCCCACTGTGACATCTTGGGACCTCTGGAATCACCTTTCAGTTGTTCCTTTCCTGCAGCCAATTTTCGGTGCCAGAAGGAGAGAAAGCGACTTGCGTGCAGAAGGACAGGGAAGAGATAATATGGGAGGGGAAGAGGGGAAGTCCATATTCCATCTACCCCAAGCAGGGTCTTCTAAACCAGGGGTCTCCAACCTTGGCAACTTTAAGCCTGGAGGACTTCAACTTCCAGAATTCCAAAGCTGGCTGGGGAATTCTGGGAGTTGAAGTCCTCCAGGCTTAAAGTTGCCAAGGTTGGAGACCCCTGTTCTAAACCACAGGTGAGAATCCACAGTACAGTCCTTCATATGGCATTAGATCCCTGCAGTTCGGCAGTTCGATTCTCACCGGCTCAAGGTTGACTCAGCCTTCCATCCTTCCGAGGTGGGTAAAATGAGGACCCAGATTGTTGGGGGGCAATATGCTGACTCTGTGAACCGCTTAGAGAGGGCTGTAAAGCACTGTAAAGCGGTATATAAGTCTAAGTGCTATTGCTATTGCTATCCCCTCTGGACATTTATAGAGCAGATGGGGCTGGTGGAATTTGGTTCCCACAAGCTTCCCACAGGCAGCTTAAACCCAAAGGAGCATGGGTCCTTCTTGGTTTTATAGGACAGATAGGGAGGTATGGTTTTTCCCAAATCCTGGCTCTGGGATGGAAGAGAATTAGTCAGCACACCTACATGCACACTTAAACTCACACACAAATGCAAATGTATTTTTAGACACACACACCCCCAAGTGATCGTGGAGACTGGATAAACTACACTTCTAGTATTTTTGTTTCAGCAGAGTGGCTTCTATGATAAAGCTCGGACCAATTTTATAAAGTCAGAAAGCAGTGTTGAAGTGTCCAAGAGAGAAATTGGTCCATTTTTCACTACGTTTCCCTATAAGTCCATGTTTGTACACTCTTACTAGACATCACAATGCAAACCGAAGAGAACTCCATCACTCAGTCAAAAGTAGTTGTACACTTTGTGGAAAATCAGGAAACTAGGCTACTCTAGTTAGCTGCCTGCAGAGTCAATAGTTCAGAAGATAACCTGTTCCTTCAGTAAGAAAGAGTACAATAACACATCCAGCTATTTTCCAAAGCAGGGGTCTCCAACCTTGGCAACTTTACGACTTGTGGACTTCAACTCCCAGAATTCCTGGGAGTTGAAGTCCACAAGTCGTAAAGTTGTCAAGGTTGGAGACCCCTGTCCCAAAGGATGCCCTCCCTATCTGAATCAAACATTCCCGTTCTCGGCGCTTCTCCACCACTTCCAAAGCATGGACTGAACATTCTACGTGTCTTTGCAGCATCCAGAACCTTCCCCAGAGTACATGAGTGGCAGAGCAGAACAAGGCCACTTTGGGAAGGAGACATCTCTTGAACATCAATTGACCCAAGGTTTAACTAAAATGTAAGCCTCTGCAAAGCAGGGAAAATGTGTAGAGCTGACTTTCCAATTGCTCGGCTTCTCAATACAACCCCTCAAAAAGCATTATGTCCTAATCCACCCAATCCTTATTTAAGAAAAGTCAGAAGTGGTAAAAACACAGAACGTAGATATGCTGATGTCCGTAACAGAGAGGGAAATTGCAATATAAACACTTCAGCTGGATAAACACAAAACTGATCCAGCTTTGGCAGCAACCTCGCACCCAAAATTCTCTCTACAGCAAGCTGAAATCTGCAAACAGCACACTGCATTCTCCAAAAATTTCCTTCAATATGCACAGAACAGCAGTTCACCCACCCTTTTAAAAATTATTGCATAATTTAGTCCTGGGGACTGAGAACTGGTCTCGTAGCCCAAATGCTCCCTTACTGGCCCTTGAATATTTTTGTGAGAATTTCACTAAGCTTTGCTCATGTCTTTGCATCAAAAGCACCAAATGCTGCCTTCTTATTTACCAAAAAGAGAAAGGAAGATGGAGAAAGATGAAGATTCTCAACAGCCAAACTCTGTACTTTAGCACCATGTATTCTGATTTGCAATTGCAATTTGGGTGACTAACCCATGTTACATAATTCGTGACATCCTGATGAGTAGGACATCATGACAGCTTCCATCAGATGTCAATGCTTGGTGGTGTTCCTTGTGTGTGGAATTATGGCATTCTTGCCAAAAAGTGGTGAGAGGCAGGCAGTGGGTGATACCAAGATTCCTGAATTGGCCCTTTCACAAGATTACTGAATCTTGGAAAATCTCCCTGATCCCATACAAATCTCATGAGATTGCAATGCCAGAAGGGCAAAAAACTCACAAGAGACTTGTCATCTTGTGGTTCTTGGTAAGATTGCTGGAATATCTCAGGCATAGGGGAGATTGTGCAATTAATTTTTGAAGCGTTAATTGAAGTGGGATTTCATAATTATGAGATTTTGCCCTTCTAGAATTCATAATTTTGGACATTACCAACAAAGCTCAGATGTATACACACAGGTGGGCTTCCCTCTGGGAAGCGCAGATCAAAGAAACAGCTCATCTTGCTTACTCCTTTGCCCTTCCAATGTTTTGAGCATCGTTGTTCAAATGAGGGTGGCCAGATAGTTTGGATTTCAAGTATCCAAAATACGTTCCAGCAGAGCTTTGAGAGACCCGAGGGCTTCCCAAGCCACCTTCTTGAAATTGCATAGGGCTGCTGCTTCCCTTTAGCTCAGCAGCAAGCAAATGTCCAGGTGAAAACAGACTCTGGAAATGGGAGAGAATTCACAGGAAAGAGCCTGTCCTCCGTCCAGTCATTCCTTCCTCGTGCAGTTTCATGCCTGCTCCACGACTTTTACTGCGGTGCTCACCTGAGCATTATCACCTTAAGGAAGCGCAAGAGCAAATCACTGGGCAGAAAGAGCCAGGCGTTCTCTTTCCTCACATCAGGAAGTTTTACTGGCTTCAGATGGTTTTGGAGACATCGTGTTTGCTGATGAGAACCTCCAGGAGGCGGAGCTTGGCCTTGATGTGCTTGTACTCCAAATATTCCTCTGACATGGAGATCCGATCTTCCTTCTGGGGACTCCTGCAGAACAACGAAATGGGCATTCAGACCTCAGCAAGAAAGCGTCAAGGATTCACGACGGCCTTCTGATCAGGAGGCCAAGTTTTCACGACTTCGTTACTTTAGCCAGAGGAGTCAAGAGAGGGCAGGGGAGCGGGCAAAATCCAAATTAGAGCCAAGGAAATATCTGCCACCCCTCCAGGCCCAGGAGATTTGGATGTTTATTGGCAAAAGTTAGTCCCAAGAGATTAAAAGGCTATAGATATCCTGTGGGGCAGACAGTCCCACTTTCTCTTTTATCATTCTGGGGCTTTCTGGGACCTTCTTTTCTTTCTCCTGAATGGCAGCAAGTATACACATTGCTAATAAAGGGCTGGCTTGAGGGTTACTTGGACCCACAAGGGGACAATTCCCAGCTGCTGTGGCCTAGAGGTGGAGCTCTTGCCTCACAATCAGGAGGTTGTGAGTTCGATCCTAGGTAGAGGCAGATGTAGGGTCTCCTGCTTGGGCAGGGGGTTGGACTAGATGACCTGCAAGGTCCCTTCCAACTCTGTTTATCTGTTAAATTCCTGGCCAAGCATCTATTTCCTGCTGTCCCCAAGGGGGGAAAGATTATCAGCTTCAGAAAAGGGAAGGGGGAAACAAGAAATGGGAGCCATCATTGCACCAACAATATCCTCAAAGCTTGCAATTCTTGTGAATTTCTCCCCCACCAGAGATGATGGTGGGAAAATAAGTTATGTCTCTAAGAACTGATGCTACACGTGGTGCACCAAGTGAAAATGATTTCTTTGGAGGTAAGTAAACAGAGTCGCCCACGCTTTGCAAAAGAGCTACCTCTTCTAGGTATAAATGGCATGCACCTACTTGATTTGATCCTTTCTAGGTATTATATTTGGCAAGGGGGGTCCTTTCTTATTGGTGCTCCCAATTTCCAAAGCCCATTAATCAAGCACACAGAAGGGGGCCTTCTCCTGAGCCTACTCTCTTGCATGTTGCTTATTGCTGCACAGTTAAGTAGTCAAGACTGTCTCTTCTATTAGATCTTTTGAGTTGGTGGTTGACGATGTTGTATTATTTGTGTATTTCAACCATTTTCTATTATTTTTTCTACCTGAGGACCCTGCAGGTCAAAAAGTAGGGTAGAACTTGAAACAAATGAGTATCCCTAAAGCTATTTTCATCTAGCTTCTTTTCAGAAGATTGCCGAAGTTGTAAGTGACATGCAAATAATCCTGCAGAATGACAATCTCCAAAGTGTGCATTGTGACTTCAGTGCTCTCCTAACAGTTGCTCATGTGGTCTGAGGATAAAAATGTTATCATTTCCAGGAACACCAAGTGTCTAGACCCATGATGGCGAACCTATGGCACGAGTGCCACTGGTGGCACGCGGAGCCATATCAGCATACATGCGCGCCGTTGCCCTAGCTCAGCTCCAGCTGATTTTTGGCTGGTCCTGCCCACGCCGCCCCTCCCCTCCCAGGAGTCTCCACGCGGCCCATTTTGGATGCCAGGTAAGTACAGGGCTCGTGCAGAGGCTCTGGGAGGGCGGCGCCTCTGGAGGCGAGGGAGGCCGTTTTCACTGTCCCCAGGCTCCAGGAAAGCCTCTGGAGCCTGGGGAGGGTGAAAAACGGGCCTAAAGGGCCCACCGAAAGTCGGGAAACGGGCCATTTCTGGCCTCCGGAGGGCCTCCGGGGGGCAGGGGAGGCTGTTTTCGCCCTCCCCAGGCTCCAGGAAAGCCTCTGGAGCCTGGGGAGGGCGAAAAAAGGGCCTACCGGGCCCACCGGAAGTCAGGAAACGGGCCATTTCTGGCCTCCGGAGGCTTCAGGGTGACCTGCTAGGCCCAAAATGGGGGGGTCATGCGCACATGCGCAGGGAAGCACAGGGGGTTGCGCGTGCATGCACGGGGGTGGGGCAGCACAGGGGTGTTGCGGGTGCATGCACAGGGGGCGGGGCACATGGGGGGCATTGAATTATGGGTGTGGGCATGTGCTGGCGCTATCGCGCGCACGCGCTTTCGGCACTCGAGGGAAAAAAGGTTCGCCATCACTAGACTGAAAGTACCTCTCTGTAAGAATCATTCTGCCTATTTCACACATTTGCGGATGGGTACTTTCTGCTATTATACTGTTCAGGAATCAAAATGTTTGGAATCGAAAGGTGCAGTCTACCTCAGTTTCAACAAAGAAAACACAAATACTTTTCTTGGTTATCACAAGGCTGGAAAATACTAACAAGCCAATGCAATGATGCCTACAACCATTAGAAACTTCCTGTGGTGAACCATTATTGGGGGAGGTTTACAATGGCTTAAATCAGGATCTGCCCATCCATGGGGTTGAGATTCAACATGCATAACGACTGTCTCACCTTCCTGTTTGTCTAAAGAACTCTTCCTCAAATTCCCGTAATACTTTCCTTATCCTTTTCTTGTCGGCTCTAGTTTCTCTGAGATGTTCCAGAAGTACAGGCCTACAAAAGAAGAACTGGAATTTTAAGATCTGAAGGATTGGAAAACTCCTAAGGTGATAGATCAGGGGTGTCAAACTCAATTTCATGGAGGGCCACATCAGGGCTATGGTTGACCTCGGGGGGCCAGGTGGGCGTGGCCGACTGGGTGGGTGTGGTCGACGCCAACTGGGTGAGTATGGCTGACTGGGTGGGAGGGGCCAGCTTGATGCCGCTCACTGGGCGTGGCCGGCTGGTTATGTGACTGAGCTGAGATGGCTTGTTAGCCCCAATCCAGAGAGACAGATAGAGCTGATCATTTCTTGATCAGCTTGGCCATTTTAAGCTATGTGGACTTCAACTCCCAGAATTCTCCCTACTATGCTGGCTGGGGGATTCTGGGAGTTGAAATCAATGCAGCTTAAAGTTGCCAAGGTTGGGAAATGCTAAAGTTACAGGGAGGGGCTCTGTGTGTGAATCAGTTTATCAGCAAAATATCTGGAGATACCTGGCATTTTAACCTCACCTGGCCTCCCAGCCGCTCACTCGCCTGGCCTCCCGAAGGGGGGGGGGAACAGCACTTCCTTTGATGGCTGGCCCTGCAGGAGGAGAGCCCCTTCCCTAGGCCACTGTTACATGACACAAGCCTTCTTCCCCAGCATGAGCAAAGCCTAAGGGGCAAGTGACTCGGAGGCAAACCGGGCAGTGAAGAATCTCTCACCCGGCAGAGATGGGAACGAACCAGCCTGTGCCGTGCTCACCAGGCTACCGCAATCCTCCTCAGGCTGAAGCCATGGGGGGCGGGGGAGAGAGAAAGGAGTGCACCCAAAAGGCTGGAGAGCTTCAATTAATGAGCACGCAGCAACCTGGAGCCGGCAGCCACTTGGGACTCAGTGTTGTGGCCCGCCAGCGACCCGTGCAGCTGGTTGCGGACTCCGACATCACCACAACAGCCTCTTCACTGTCGGAGTCCGCAACCAGCTGCACGGGTCGCTGGTGGGCCACAACACTCAGGAGGGCTCCCTGCGCAGGCACGCTCTGTCATTACTGCGGGGTCGGTGCCCTCAAGAGTGGCGGCGGGCTCGGGTGAGTGCCCGCTGCAGGGAGAGAATCCTGGGAGAAGCGTGTCCCTTGGAGGAAGTGGGGAGAAAAAGAAAGGAGGTGGGAAGCCCAAGCACGCAGTTTCCTCTCCCGCAGCAGCTGTACCCTGCAGCCCTGCGTCGCAAGCTCCGCGGCTGGAGCTGAGGGATGAGGAGCGCAGCGCTGCTCCTCAGACGGCACATTTGCTTTCCCTCCTCAGCTGGAATGGACCATTCAGACTCTCAAGCACGGGGGGCGGACAGAGGGGGGGAGATTCTGCCGTCAATGGAGGAAGTGGCGCCATCCCCTACCTGGCTGCTTATACTTCCCTAAAACCGTACCACCGCCACTACCACCAACACCCCTCCCCCTCTTCCTGACCTTGCGACTTGCCAAGAATTCAATCTGGAGTCACTCAGTTGAATCTTCACCTTGGAGCGGACGAGGCGGCTTATGATATTGGGAGGACGGAGCGAGCAAGGAGTGGGAGGCAATCGTGTCCCAGATGAGGTGGAGGTTTGGCTTGGAGAGGAACTGTCCAAGCCACGAATTAGCCACCGGTTCACGCACAAGGCGAGGAGTGGCTGGGAGGGTTGGGTTGCGGCCGGGTATGGCGAGGTACAGCTGGTTCGCCAAACTGCACAAAAAATTAGCTACCAGTTCTCACGAGTCGGCTGAATCCCACCACTGCCTCTGCTGCCCAGGGCTCTGGAGTGAAAGTACAAAGTGGAAGACTCATGGCTCAAGGCCTTCCACTTTGGACTTTCACTCCAGAGCCCTGGGCAGCAGAGGGCAAGCACCCAGTCCAGCCCTCGAGCATTGGGATCCCACAGCCCAGCCCAGGCCTGCTTCCCCAAGGGAGCATCTGCTTATCTCCTCCTCAAGACTGCTGCTGGTACCACTGCTGGGCGAGGCCGGGTGAAGAGGCTGGGTGAAGAGGCTGGGTGAAGAGACGACGCTGGACGGCACAGAGACCAAGCCAGATGGCAAAGACACCAGGCCGGACGACACAGAGACCAGGCCCAACGGCAAAGACACGAGGCTGGGCACTGAGGCAGGAGGCCCAGCAAAGAGATGAAGAGGCTGTGCATGCGCAGGCTAGGTGAAGAGGATGGGCGGGGCCAGTCTGCATGGCAACAGCTGTATCTTGTTGGCCTCGCCCTGCCCAGCCTCTTCGCCTAGCCTGCGCACGCACAGCCTCTTCATCTCTTTGCTGGGCCTCCCACCTCAGTGCCCAGCCTCGCCCTATGCTTTGTTTTCACATGCGTGCCTGCCGGGATGAGGTGGGTTGGGCCGAAGCGACATGGGCCCAATGCTTCATTTTCACATGCATGCCCACTGGGCCGAAGCAACATGGGCCAACCCCTTTCATTTTCCAGGACAGCCCCGCAGGACCTTGAGTTTGACACCCCTGTGATAGATGGTTGAGCAAATCAGGGTGCCAAATAAGCATGCAGCATGACAGGCTGTCCCCTGGAGCCTCCTTGAGACGGAGGCACCCAACTGCTTATCAGAAAATGTTGCCCACCTAGATCCTAGTGAGTTCAAAACCGTGTAATAAAAAGAGTAGTGTATTACTTGGTAGTAGTAGAAGATGAATTGACACCAATTGTGCAGATTTGCATTGTGCCCTAATGATCACTTTGAACACAATCACCAAAGTGAATGATGGCACTTCTTTTCACTTCTCTTTCCTATGAGCACTGAATAAGCTTGATAAATAATAATATAATAATATAATATAATATAATAATATAATATAATATAATATAATGTATATAAAAATTCATCTGTATATAAAAATTCATAAGACTTGTATTGCTAAGAACAATATAGATCAGTTTGGACATACTTTGGTCTATATGCCTAAACAAATACACTGTTTTATGCAAACTGGTGTGAGAGTATTTCTCCTATGGATAAAATGAATAGGCGTTATCAAAACAAGGAACAAGTGCAGACCAGCCTGCCTTCACAAAAATGGCAAGCCTCCTCTTTGCTATGGAATTCTTTATAGTCCCGTCTTTATTCTCTCTGATAATTTTGTACATTCAATTATAAATATAACTTTTTTGAAATGCGTTTTTCTGGATTTTTGTTGTTGTTATTCTGTCTCTCACTGTTAAAATAAACCTACCATTAAAATTACAGATTGATCATTTCTTTGTCAGTGGGAAAATGTACAAAATCAGCAGGGGATCAAATACTTTTTCCCATCACTGTATATATTGTCAGGTGTTTCTTTTTTCATGGTGTAATGGGATATTGGGGGGGGGGCAGATATTTCTTATTGTTGTGTGCCACCCAGTCACATTGTTTGAATTTAAAATAAAATAAATAAAATAAAATAAAATAAAATAAAATAATAAAATAAAATAAAATAAAATAAAATAAAATAAAATAAAATAAAATAAAATAAAATAATAAAATAAAATAAACAAAATCCCTGATACCAACAGGTGCATCATCATTTCAACAAGGGGGAAGTTGGCACTCACATGGTGGCCTCGTGTAAATTGGACATCGAGAGGGTTGGCTGTTTCATCACTTTCTTTTCATCCAGAGGTGAAACAAAGGCAGGTTCATTCTCCTCATCCCAGTGACCCATCTGTGCCTCAGGAGGCCAATGGAGATACCCGGTGGAGCTACTCTGAGGAGGTTCTTCATCAGAATCTTCCTCCTCCTGCTTGGAACAGGGAAGAAGAGTTATCAGGGTCCCTCCCTCCCTCCCTAAGAAGACGACTAGAACATTAATTCCAGAGGACAAAAATTATATCAATAAACAGACTGGCTTGGTTTGTATTTAAGTATTAGAAATGTTGGTTGGCCAAGGCTTTCCTCGCGTTAGAAGCTGCAGACACTTATTAAAGGTGCTAGTGCTCATTATTAGAAGAGAACAGTGTAAATCACACTTTAGCACAGTGTCTAACACTTTCTGAGATATAAGTTTGTTGTTCTCTGAGACTCTGAGACTAATTATCCTTGATGGATGTCCCAAAGATGCTTTTCCAAAGGGAAATGGACTTTCTTGGTTTTTTTTCCTTGAAAATGTTTTGCTTCTCACCCAAGAAGCTTCTTCAGTTCTGACTGTCTTTAATGGAATTCTTTCAGAAGAAAGAATAATGGAATGATGGTCTTTCTCCGTGCAAGTAACCACAATTATATCTAAACCCCAGTGGTCACCAACAGCATGCACTTTCCATAACTGTTAAGAATTTGACCAAGATTACTTTGATACTACAAACCAGTAATCCCAATCCTATTTGAAAGTATGTCCAAGTAAGTCCCCTGTGTTTTATTTCCTGAAGAATAAATGTAGTGACGAGACCCTTATGCATAAAACCAAAGCTAATGCACAACTTGGAGAGAGCCCACAAGAAACATCAGCTGGTGTGGTGCATTTCTTCACACAATCCTCATGAGACTTACAATAGTTGTAATCAAAGTGGGTGTTGATAGAAGCTGCTTTATAATTCTATATCTTTCATAAAGAGGCTTCATCAAACTTCGGTCTTGCTGGTTAGCCTAGAAAGAAAAAAGTAAGGAGCACCAGGTTGGCTCTGAAGAAACATCTGAAATTTCTTCTTAAAAGTCACAATCCATCAAGAGAAGTCTCTATGTGGATTTTTAAATTCCAACATGTGAGGCACAAAACACAGTAATACTTCTGTGCTGACGGGATATCATTTGTCCTAAGTTTAATGTTGTTCTACACTTTGATAAAATAAAGAGTTTATCAGAACTGACTTTGCCTTGCACACTACGGTTTTTTTTCCCTCCAAGAATTTAAAAAGATAAGACACATGTTTGTGATTTGTAGTACTTTGTGTTAGAGAAGCACCACTTCCAATCAGAAGTTGGACTGGTGCTCCACCATTCCTTAGCAGCAAACTGGCACACTGTAATTCACATTCCCTGCCTAGTCTTTGCCGCTGGCAACTGCAAAAAATTTTTTATAACCAAATGTCGGTCATGCAACATTAAGACTGGCAGATCTTGGTCATTCCAGGCAAATCCCTTGCTGTCCATACTCTGCAATCTTAGAACTTGATTCGGTACCACCTCAACATTTCAGGGGAGAATCAAGGAAGTGCTACAAGGGTGGAGCCTCCAGTAAGATGAATGATATATTGATGCCAGCTTGATTTAGTTCATGGCAGCTCTTCAAAACTGTTGGAAGAGGTTTCCAGAAAAGTCCTCCTCTCTCAAAGAAATTTTATATTCAGAGCACCACCTGGGCTGTTCTAGGCAGGAAAAAAAAACAGGCTTGGAATTGAGGCGAGTGGGCAGATCTCTGCCTCAAAGGGTTAAAACTGAATGGCCCACAAGACATTTAATATTCCTAGACAAATGTGCCAATCATAAGCTAGTTGTGCACAAAATCTTGCACATTTCCGAACGTTCAGCTCAGTTCTTAACTCAAAGGTGCATCACAGATTTTAGAACATATTTTGCAGGGAAATATACAAACATTGAGAGAAAATTTAGGGTAAGGGTATATTTAAATATTCAGATACATTTTTGTATTTGAAAACATCTGTATATTAATGTAGAAATGGACTTATCAGTAAACATACACCAAAGGGACACAGACCCAAACCAGACTGACATGTCCTTCTTGGCTATCAAGCCCTCAACTATAATCCATCTTCAGTGGAGAACATACAAAATATGCATTGAGGGTTGTCGCACTAAGACACACAAGCCCAAGTATTGATAAAGGAACAAGCTGTGCTAGAGAACCCATAAAAGGTCAAAAATTAATGGTATTGAAGAAGAACATAGTCAATAAGCTCAGATCCAGTAGACAAGAAATAGATAAGAGGAAGAGATAAGCTGGTTTAATAAAGGAGGGAAAAAACCATGTAAGCCTTTGGCCTGTAGGTGAGACGCAGTCCAGAGAAGCCTTTAGTGTGGTTTGCAACGGGTGAAAAACTATGTCAAATTGATCTTCCCTCCTCTCTCCAATTGCTTTTCCATTTTTGCTTAATTGCACAACACTTTGGATGTCAGCTCCAAAAGCTGCTTCAAGGCACAGGAGACCGTGAAGCAGCATCTGCCTGCAACATCTCAAAGAATATCTCAAAGCCCTTCTTGTTTGCTTAGTGGGAAGAGAAGCATCTTTCTAGACCAGCAACTGTATGAGGACTTAGGTATGAATGGAAGGATGTGGATGGAAGGAAAGGATGGGAATTGTGGTGATGAACGGTTGTGAATGTATGCCTCGATGGTGAAAAAGAGAAACAGTCAAAGCAAGGCAAGGCGAGCCAACTCGGTGTTTCAGACTGGGTTATTCCATCTCTTCACATCAAGTGGCAGTTCCTACTTGACCTTTGCTGACCTTGAAAGATAAGGTGAAACCTGGTTAGGACTTGGATGGAGAATACCAGATTATTGACTAAAGGAGGAAAAATCCCAGAAAGTGGCAATGGCTAAGCACTTAGATATTACGTTCAATGAAAGCTCAGGCTGGCTTTAATTTGTAGAAGTAATTAATTAAATTAAGTGTTTTCTAGCCCTTTCATCTGACCTATCAGTGGATGTGTTGGTACCCCTGATTAGTGTGGGATATATCAACTGCACAAACTACTTGGGAAAAAATGTACCAATATCCAATGGTCCTGTACTTTTGAACCACAACGTGCGTCTTCAAGCATGTGATGAGATTGAGCAGAATGGACCACTCAATAAAAAAACACTCTTGTGTTTTGGGACCAAGGAAGGGTGCCTTCCCTGTTGCTGTGCCCCTCCCTCTGGACTAGCACCCCCCTCAAGATCCATATGGTTCTCATGAATTTCAGAAAGTGTCCCACAGTCATCTGGAGCTGGGTAGCTTCTAAATTGTGATAGATAGATATAGGAAATAGTTAAATGAGAAGGGGGGGGGGATAGATAGATGATCGACAGATGATAGAGATGATAGAGAGACGATAGAGAGAAGAATATATGATAGATGGAAGATAGAGTTAGAGACAGATATGATAGAGCTAGACATAGTTCAGGAACCTATAGAACATGACATGTGGAAGGCTGCTTGAAGTACTGGACCTAATTCAAACTGACCTTGCATGTGGGCTGGGGAAGTTCAACCGGAAGTTGACCTCTCTTTCTAAGAAATACTTACAGGCCGTCCATGAATACTTTCAAAATAGAGTAGGCTTTTCTGGAGACTGAGTTTTTCCAAAGCCATTTGCTTTTTTGTCATAGCCTAATTAAAAAAGAATGATTTATAGAACAATTAACAATCGAGTATTATCTGCTGGAGGGGAATGGGTGCACAAAATAATATGAATGAACTCGCGTGGTTTTTAAAAGTCACAGGGAGCATTTTTTTTACTGCAGAATTTGGATGATGCTTTGACTGCTTTAAAACTGGCTGACTCAAGGTAACTATGACCAACCACTAGGCACCTACCTGTAAAATGCATCTCACTCATCGGCATTTTTGCACAGCTGGCAGTGAGCTCTGAATTTTGGTTCTACAAGCTTCATTTTCTCCTTGAACTGGACTGGATATTTTTTGCAAGATCCCTTTAGGTTCATGGAACTGGGCAGAAGTGCACAGGTGGCAATTACCTTTGTCCTTTGGGTTTGTCACAGACCCCCCCAAAAATTGATCTAAACCAGGGGTGTCAAAACTCGTGGCCTGCAGGCTGGATGCGTCACACGTTGGCCATGCCCACCCCCATTTTAGCAAAGCGGGGAAAAGTTGCAATACGTCATGTGACGACGTGTCGTCGCTAGTTTGACACCCCTGATCTAAACTGAAAGTAATTTTAATTGCCTACAAGGTTAAATTTGAAGGTTCACATTTATGCTTCTAATGTGGTTTTTGAATTGAGTACACCAGCGGCCCACAACCTTTTGGGTACCAGGGACCGGTTCTGTGGAGAAAGGTTTTTCCGCGGACCAGAGGGGGCATGGTTTCTTGTGCTGCCTGCATCCCATGGATGGGGCTTCGCTTGTTTGCGCGGCCTGGTTTCTGGCATGCCGCAGACCAGTGCCTCTCCATGGACCAGGGGATGGGGACCCCTGGACTACACAAAGGTTGGGGGTGACTTAGACCAGAATTCCCCAACCTTTCTGGCTTTGTGGACTGGCAGGGGGCAGAGGGGATTGTTAAGTCCTCACAGTTATGACCGCGCCAGCTGCTAGTCGAGCCTGATTGGTTCTGACGCAAGCAGCCGGCGAGCGGGAAAATAAAGCCCTGTCATTGGCTCAGAGTTTGACAGCTCCAGTATAAAAGGAGCTGTCAAGCCGCCTGTTCCTCCTTCTGTCTATGGTGCTGAAATAAAGGTTTTGCTGTTTACTGTTCACTCCTGAGTTTGCCTCCGTTCCTGTCAGCCCTGACTCACCGATTTAATAGGGATGGTTCCGTGTGAGCGGCTGGCATTGCTTGTGCAATTGGACTGTGTGCGCACACGCTTGCCTTCTGGTCGCACAAGTGGGGATGTGCGCATGTGCTTGCCTGCCACTTCGGCGGCCCGGTTCCAAATAGCTTACGGCCTGGCAGTGGGCCGTGGCCCAGAGGTTGGGGACCCCTGACCTAGACAACTAGCTCAGTGAATGGCTTGAGGATGAAGACTTTTGCTCCCTCTCTGAGCTCCAATGTCCTCACCCGTTCCAGATTACAGGCATGACTCTGATTTGAAAAGCACCACAGGAGAGGCCAGTGCTGTGACATGTTATGTAGTATCATGCCACAAATGACATATTCATCTCTTTACACAGAGCATGCAACATCATTTTGACCTCATCATGGTTTCTACCAGAAACCGAAGACTTTCTACCTAAACCTCAGAATCTCCAGATACAGCTTTGGGCACCAAACAGGCTACAAGATGATAGTTTAAAACCCATTGTGCTGATGTAGTAAAACATCACAACTGCCACATTTGTACCAGGTGACAATAATACACATTTGTACCCTAGTTCCAAAGACCACTAATATAGTTTTCTGCTCATGCACAAACACACACACACACACACACACACACACACACACACACACGGTCTGCAAGTCAGTGTGGAAGGAAGCTCATGAAGGTGATAGGACATGACAGAAGCCATCAGGCACATGTCAAGCAAGTCAGCAGGTAAACCAGGTTTGCTGGGTTAGCAGACCTAGATGTTATGCCAGAACTGGGTACCTTGATGTTCTCAGGGAGCCCGAGCTGCTGTCGCTTCTCTCTCAGTTGCTTCTTCACCACTTCCATGGTTTCCTCCACCGAAGGACTGGTGGGAGAATCAGCCATCTCCCGATGAAAGCTCCTTTGGCTTCTTTTGATGGGGAAGCTCTGTTCTTCTGACATTTTGAGTTTCAGCTCTGTGAGAAAAGTCCACACAATACCTCAACCGAGCAAACACCTGCAACCTACAGCTTCTCAGTTCGTAAAAGGGGATCACATGACCCCGGGATACTGCAACCGTCATAAACATGAGTCGGTTGCCAAGCATCTGAGTTTTGATCACGTGCCCATGGGGATGCTGCAACGGTCATAAGTGTGAAAAAAA
The DNA here is from genome assembly GCA_003457575.1 of Thermophis baileyi. NCBI lineage: Eukaryota > Metazoa > Chordata > Lepidosauria > Squamata > Dipsadidae > Thermophis > Thermophis baileyi. Next base: position 414,481 of record QLTV01000970.1, read on the forward strand.
GGGTCATAAGTCACTTTTTCCAGTGAGGCTGTAACTTTGAAAGGTCACTAAATAAACTGTTGTAAGTCGAGAACTACCTGTAATATCCTGTGGTTTTGGGGTTCTTTTTTTACAAAATTTTGGCGTGGAGCAAACAGAAGGGAAGTACAGATCAAGACTAGAGAAGGCAAGGAAGTAATTATTCCTGCCTGAAGGCTATTTCGGTGCCCTTCTCTCCACCTCCCCTTTCTCTCAGTGGCCTCGGCAGGGTAGAGCCAATTTAGCAACTCAGCTTCCAGCTTTGCTCATTAATTCTCTTCCTTGCACTTTATCTGTTTTGCACAGGCCTTGGTAATCAAATGGAAGCTGTAATCGTATGGATCAGATTACTCAGCTTTTTAAGATTTAAAAAGATGTCATTAAAAAGTCACACTGCGTATCTTCTGGCGCACGGTTTCTTGAGGAACCTATTTGATCTCTGACGGCCTCCAATGCACGCTATCACGAAAATGTCTATGACGCCTGTCGTCTGGTGGAAATCTGACACTTGGGACATATTGAAGAGGGAAATAGATAGTTTCTAAAGCTAGTTTGGTATCCTAAGATCAAGCTTGGCATTATAGGATTGATGGATGAGAGGCATCCACATAATGAATCCGTTAGCTCTGCAGTAGCTCCATCAGTGGAGAGCTGGGCTGATCCAGGAAGGGGCTGGGATTTAAGGTTCCTGGAAAAGCCACAGAAACCAACACTGCTGGATTTGCACCAAACCAGATCTTGCTGGTTACATCTCCGAGGTGGCGCAGTGGTTAGAGTGCAGTACTGCAGGCTACTTCAGCTGACTGCTAGCTGCAGTTCGGCGGTTCAAATCTCACCGGCTCAAGGTTGACTCAGCCTTCCATCCTTCCGAGGTGGGTAAAATGAGGACCCAGATTGTTGGGGGCGATAGGTTGACTCTGTAAACTGCTTAGAGAGGGCCGTAAAGCACTATGAAGCGGTATATAAATCTAAGTGCTATTGCTATTGCTATCTCCAAGAAAGTGTGAGTGTAAGGGGGACTTCATTCTTCTCTCT
>QLTV01000970.1:427178-437485 GCA_003457575.1 Thermophis baileyi
ATTCTATTCTATTCTATTCTATTCTATTCTATTCTATTCTATTCTGTTCTGTTCTATTCTATTCTATTCTCTTCTATTCTATTCTATTCTATTCTATTCTCCTCTCCACTCCACATCCCATCCCATCCCATCCCATCCTATTCTTCTCTATCCTATCCTATCCCATTATTCAATTCAATTCAATTCAATTCAATTCAATTCAATTCAATTCCATTCCATTCCATTCCATTCCATTCCATTCCATTCCATTCCATTCCATTCTATTCTACCCAGCCTGTCGGAAATGGAAACACCTGGCAGCTAGAGCCACATCTGGCTGGATTTCAACCCGTAACACCCATTACTCAGTGTGCTTTTACTCCAAACAGCAAGAAAGGGAGATGTGGAGTAAGTTAGCAGCAGGGCCTCCTTTGCCAAGTTCTATTTTTGGCTTCTCATTCTTGGCAGCTTCCGATCCATGTAAAGATTGTGGCATTCCAATGTCTGCGCAACCAGCTGTGTCACGGAAAACATCATAGGTCAGTTCCTAAGCTGTTATTGCGCAATTCAGGGAAGCACAGTTTCTGGTGATCAAAATGACCAGGAAGCTTGGGAGCTACTGGTTTTAAGTCAAGGAGTATCTGTATTTAACCCAAAGTTTCTGTTGCTAAGTGAAACATTTCTTAAGTGAATTTTGTGAATTTTGTCCCATTTTACGACTTTTCCTGCCGCAGTTGTTAAGCGAATCGCTGCGGTTGACAAGTTAGTAACCCTGTTGTTAAGCGAATCTGGTTTCCCCATTGACTTTGCTTGTCAATAGGTCGCAAAAGGGGATCGCGTCACACATCCCTATCCTATCCCTATCCTATCCTATTCTTCTCTATCCTATCCTATCTCATAATTCTATTCTATTCTATTCTATTCTATTCTATTCTATTCTATTCTATTCTATTCTACTCTACTCTACTCTACTCTACTCTACTCTATTCTATTCTATTTCAAACCTCCTGCTCGAGCAAGAGACCCTACACCAGTGGTTCTCAACGTGGAGCCCACGCCCCACAGAGGGGCAATTTGATTTTTAATGGGGGCAATTGGAACCTTGCTTAAACCAAGTTAATGGCCTTTTAGGCTTCCTCCGCGCAAGTAGGAGTTCACTTTTTGAATAGTAAGAATTATATGTCACCGGGGGGGTGGCATCAGGATTTTAGAGATGCTTAGGTGGGGCATGGTAAAAAAAAGGTTGGGAACCACTGCCCTACACCATTTCAACAAATGGCTGTCCAATCTCTTCTTAAAAACTTCCAGTGTTGGTGCACCCACAACTTCTAAAGGCAAGCCATTCCACCAATTAATTGTTTTAACTGTCAAGAAATTTCTCCTTATTTCTAGGTTGGTGCTCTCCTTTATTAGTTTCCATCCATTGCTTCTTGTTCTGCCTTCAGGTGCTTTGGAGAATAGCTTGCCCCCCCCCCTCTTCTTCGTGGCAGCCCCTGAGATATTGGAAGACTGCTGTCATGTCATCCTTATTATTTATGTTTTAGCCTCCAGTCCCCTAATCACTGAACTACAGCAGGCATTCTAAAGCACAATTGCAATAACACAAGCACTTACCAAGGATTAATTTCTGCTGTTTTCAAACTACTGATGTTTAAGACTACATATTTGCTTAGATGCACACTTCTGATCCGAAGGTCAGAGGCCCTTACACAGAGTCAGTGCAAATAGATATTCTCTTGTAGCCTTCCTGTTTAAGACCTTTAGTTGTATGATTCAGATGCCATTAGTCACCCAGGTCCCTAACTCGATTCACTGGACAATGTCCCAATTCTCTTCAACGTGTGTGGAGTCACTCCTCCCAGCAGTCTCTGGTGCTATGCAAATACAATGCAAATGAAACCAGTTCAACCTCTGGTGCTATGCAAATGGATAGCTTGATCCACTGGATGAAGTCCCAGTTCTCTTCAACTTGTGTTGAGCCACTCCTCCCAGCAAACTCTGGGGCTATGCAAATACAATGCAAATGCAACCAGTCATTTCTAGTGCTGGATTCATTTTATCTGCATCATTTTATCTATGATGGAAATGGAGGAAGAGCTTCCCTAAAACGAATCACTAAAAAGACTGTTGCCTAACTTTTCCAATTTCCTCAAAAGTATTTCTACTTTCCTCAACCAAAATAATTGGGTGTGGCCACCAGAGGTGGCAATATGTTCTATATAATGTGATTATATCCCCCAACACAATTTTTACATAACTTCAATTAGTGTGATGCAGTTTTAAGGGGGTGTAGCAAAGAGCCGAGGTGGCGCAGTGGTTAGAGTGCAGTACTGCAGGCTACTTCAGCTGACTGCTAGCTGCAGTTCAGTAGTTCAAATCTCACCGGCTCAAGGTTGACTCAGCCTTCCATCCTTCCAAGGTGGGTAAAATGAGGACCCAGATTGTTGGGGGCAATATGCTGACTCTGTGAACCGCTTAGAGAGGGCTGGAAAGCACTGTAAAGCGGTATATAAGTCTAAGTGCTATTGCTATTGCTATCTTGTGCTATTTTTAGAGTCAATTCTGAATTATTTGTTAGAATAGATTTAAAAGGATGTTGTATCACGAGGAGTCCCATCCTGGCTCAAACACCCTCCCTCTTCAATAAGGAGAAAATGAGTGTGACATGTGGATTATAATAAATCTGAAGAAAGGGATTTTAACTGCAGAAGATTCTGGAGCTCTCAAGAGAAATCATCAAAATCTTATTCACACGCCAAATGGCCTTTGTGTGTCTTTATTCCATAGTTCTACCTAATCAAGCATAGAAAGTCCTCAGAGTTAGGATACAATCAGTCTAAGATTCTCAGAGTTTGTGTTTTAAGAAAAATATCAAAAGCTTCTGTAGGAGAGACCAGGCTGAGCCTGAAGGAGGGGTCAAACGCATCATTAGTCTTGAGTTCCTTTGCACCCACAAGAGACCTAAGTCCAGCTCAGTTAATTCCATTAACTCTTATCTACCGCTAATTTGCCTTGACCATTAATAGTTCAGATTCTTGTAGGAAGCTAGCATAAAATAAACTTGTACTCATTTTGGACCTACTCTTGACTCCCAATTTCTTGCACTGCTTCCACTTTTTAAGTCAAGAGACATGGACTTGATTGTTGATGCCCCCTTCAAAATTTCAATCACTTAAGAACTGTTTCACTTTCAGCAGTTATAAATCTACTTGGGTGTTTTCATGTGGTTGTCCACAATTTGAACAAAACAAGCACATGCAAATAACCTCACAGTTCATGCAAAATGCAGAACTATTTTGTTTTCCTTGGCACACTCCTAAGGTTACCATAGGACATACTGTGGATTTTCTTCTCAAGCCCTAAATTCAAGAGGAATATTTGCATGGGGAAGACTTTGGAGAGGAGGAAGGAAGGAGGGTTTGTCCAAAGGGAACTTTCAATCTGCAGCCCTCGTGATCTAAACTCATTCATCTTGGCTGTCCTGAAACAGCAAATTTTATCACAATAGAATTTTTATTATACATGTTTCCCACAGAACCCTGCAGATAAGTTTTTATAAGCTTAGTGAGGATGCTATTCTATGCCCAAAACAACAATACAGAGTCATTTATTGTCTCCACTGAGATGTTTCCTCAGCGATCTTCAGTTGGTTCTTCCCTATTCAATCAAGCCAGGAAAAAATCTCCTAAAATTCTTTCTTGGAAAACCGTTTTCCATATTTATCTTGCTGTTCTATCAGCCAGAAAGGCTGATACTCATCTCTTCCAGTTTTGCACATCCTTTCGCCCTTCTCTAAAATTCACAAAACACTTCTTAGGCATCCCATAATATCTTAGAGGCTGAAAAAGTTTCGGAGTCCTCAAAAGCATTTCAATATTCAGAACAGAATGAAAATCCAACTATGGCCATGCTAGAAACTCATGAATTATGCAGCTTAGTCAAGTACATGATTTATACAATACACAAATACACACCCCAAAAAAGGAGCCATCAATTTGGCACCCAGAGATGGTCAAACTACAATACAAACGTGCCCAATTGCACAAAAGTCAACCCACCTACCTTTTCCAGACTTTTATGACAGCATTTGCATTCATCATGTCTTATATTTATCTAAACTAAAACTATATTTCTGATATTTTTGACTCAGTCCAATCTGGAAAAAAAGGTTTTCCTTATTTGTCTATTAGTTTTGCAGATTCCTCTATTATTTAGCATGAGACATGTATAACAATCCAGCATTCTGGGTTACGGATCTTTGATTTGCCCAGTTTTAGTTCTTTTAACTAGAAGAAACTCCATAAAATTTGGGTTTAAGGTCTCTGTGTGCTTCCTACCAGTATTTACTTACTTTCTTCTACAAGTGCTTTTATGTCACTTTAGCAAAAAAATAAAAATAAAAATTGAGCAGCTTAGGAAAGTGTTATATACACAGTACATACAGTATGACATTAACAAATAATAATATCATAAAATCATAAAACCCCAATAACTATAGCAACATGACTGTACCACATACATGAGTACACCATGCACAGCTGGCTGGGGAATTCTGGGAGTTGAAGTCCACACATCTTAAAGTGGCTGAGGTTCAGAAACACTGACAAACACCATCATCCGCTGTGTCCACGTGTCTTTGACAGAATCCCAGCCCAGCAAGATCATTACTTGATGCCTGAAGAGGGCACCCTGTTTCATTCCTCTTATTAGCTTAAAGAAGATGCTGATACCATCTTAGGCTAAGAATCTTTGGGCTTCTGATGGACTTACCTCAGTGAGCTTTTGCAGGTGTTCAGCAGCATCGTTTGGTGAAATGAATGCACTTTGATCTGTCCTGCAAAATGGGAAGTGGAGAAACAGAGAATCACAGACCCTTCAGCCAACCAGCATAACTGGAGTGAAACTCCATTAAATGAACCCATTTCTGGATTTTGTGTAGCTCTTTAAAAGCAGACGTAGGAGACAGAGGGATCCACTCCAAAAAATCTCAGAGTGGAATGTTGGGCGATAGAAAATGAAAATTATTTCCTAAACCTCTTTAATGCATCTACAGTCCTTAAAAGTTTATAGAAATGTATTCACTGTAATTATTCCTTATGTTATTAATCTAATCTTAATAAAGCTCCTACTCTGTAAGTAATGTCATATATGAACTGAAGAATGAGGTTGGGAGATGTTTCCCTTAATTAAAAGCAGTATGCAAAGTTTGTGCACATCAATGTTTCAGTGAACACCAAATGAAAACTAAAAACTGCATTTTGGATTAGTCGCCTCCACCAGCTAAAATTTGACCGACTGATCTGCTTTGTGATTTCTTAATCCTCATTATCTATCATGATGAATCACATCCGGCTTGCTTCCATCAGTAAGGGGAAGAAACCTTGGATTAATTAAAGGGAGGCAAGCTTTAACAGGGTAGGAAATGCTGATGTGGAATTGCACATTTCTTTTTTCTTAAAGGCCTGTAATTCTCACGTGATCACCCCACTCAGCCACATTTTATCCTCTCTAGCAAAGACTGGAGTCACGACAGTACCCTGAGCATGTCTGATAGGGTAGTTTTCCAAATAGTCCACATAGCCCACATGCTGGCTGAGAATTTTGGGAGCTGAAGTCCACACATCTTCAAGTTACCAAGTATGAAAAACACTGGTGTATGAGGTAGAATAAGCAAATCCCCTTCTAAACTTCCAGTTTAGGAATTTTTAACATCTGCACCTTTGAAAAGTCTGTGTCTCTTTTCATATTTAGCTAATATTTCTGACTTACTGTACCTCTCCACAGCCCAGGCTGTCTATTCTATTCCGATAGAAATCAAGATTTCCACCCTCTTCTTCCCTGACATAGCATTATGCCTGCACACTATTTTCAAAGAAGACTCATTTTTCCCCTTTTCATTCAGAGCTTTTAATATATATTTTTCTCTCAAGCACACAGTAAGTATCTCAGGCTCCAATTGTAACAGAGAAGAAGTCCATGGAACAGGAATCTATGTTTCTTTGTTTCCAGATTTCATATTTTGGTAGGTTTCCACACAAAAATATGAAATTGGAGAGAAATCTGGAAAAGAAAGAAACATGGACTCCTGTTCCATGGACTTCTTTGTTACAATTGGAGCCTGAGATACTGTATTTTAGATAATAGATAGATAGATGATAGATAGATAGATAGATAGATAGATAGATAGATAGATAGATAGATAGATAGATAGATAGATAGATAGATAGATAGATAGATAGATAGACAGATATAGATATAGATATAGATATAGATATAGATATAGATATAGATATAGATATAGATATAGAGATAGAGATAGAGATAGATATAGAGATATAGATATAGATATAGATATAGATATAGATATAGATATATAGATATAGATGATATATAGATATAGATATATAGAGAGATAGAGAGATAGATAGAGATAGATAGATATATAGAGAGATATAGAGATATAGAGATATACTGTAGATATATATATAGATAGATCTCAATCAGCCCCTCTTTATTGTCCCCAGAAGCCAGCCGGACTCATGGATGCAAAAAGGAATACCTGGGTTGAAACTTGAGAGCTGTTTCCTGGTATCTGAGTGTTACGTTCTCAGCATATTCAGTAGCTGACGTCGCTGTTTTCTTCTGACACTCTGAGAGCCAAGACCCTGCATTTCCCATCTCCTATTCAAAGAGGGAGGAGCAAAATAAAACTATATTCGGGTAATTGGGAGCCAGTCTGATGTTGACCATCTATTTTAGGAGAGGGGGGAAATGAAATGGGGAGGGGGAGGAAAAGAAAGAAGACGAAGAGGGAAGTCAAAATTTCATCTTCTGCTGCTTAGTACAGATAGTCCTCGACTTACAACAATTCGTTTAGTGACTGTTCAAAGCTATAACGGCACTGAAAAAAGTGACTTATGACCGTTTTTCACCCAAACGTTGCCGCACTCCTATGGTCATATGATCAAAATTCAGACGCTCGGCAACTGACTCATATTTACGACGGTTGCAGTGTCCTTGGGTCATGCGATCACCTTTTGTGACAAGCAAAGTCAATGGGGAAGCCATATTCACTGAACAACGGTGTTACTAATTTAACAACTGCGGTGATTCACTTAACAACTGCAGCAAGAAAAAATGTAAAATGGGGCAAAACTCACTTAACAACCATCTTACTTAGCAACAGAAATTTTGGGCTCAATTGCGGTCGTAAGTTGAGGACTACCTGTACAAATATGAAGATGACAACGTGGTGATAGGGTGTGTGGGACCCTGTCAGTGCACAACGCGAGGGCTCTTTTTGTTCCTCACCAAGTTGCAGACATTAAGTAGAAGATTGTTTCTCCAAATTTGCTCAGGTCTTTTTTTGAAGCCGTCCGCATTATCAATCAAATCAATCAAAAAATCTGAGGGCTGCACAACATCCTGACATTTGGCATTCAGCAATGGGAATTGTTTGGTTTTTTTTTCTCCTCTGTCTAACTTAAGATATTTCGGTTCGCCTTGCCTACACACTTGCAAATATCTCTTCGCAGCCATATGGGTGTCACATTTTTTTTGACATGAAGCCTGAGACTTTGAAGAAAGTATATGCTTCTCCCGATATTAAATTCAGGGCTTTTTCTAAGTTTTTTTCCCCTCAGAATGCCTGAATGCTTTAGAAAGAGCACTCTTTGATCCATCTAGCTAGAACAGGGGTGTCAAACTTGATTTCATTGAGGGCCGCATCAGGGTTGTGATTGACCTTGGGAGGGCGTGGGGGCGTGGCCAGGGTGGGCGTGGCCAGGTTGATGTCATTCGTGTCGGGGGGGGCACCTGTGGTTGCCGAGCCCTCTGCCAGTGAAAATGGGCTCCCGAGCTCCGTTTTCGGCCACGATGGCCTCCTGCAGCCCTCTGCCAGCGAAAATGGAGCTCTGTTTTCACTGGCAGAGGACTGCAGGAGGCCATCATGGCCAAAAACAGAGTCTGGGAGGGCCGTGCGTGGCCTTCCCGAGCTCGGTTTTCACCGGCACTGCAGGCCGGTCCTTCGCTGTTTACAGGGCAGCCCCGTGGGCCAGATCTAAGCACCCCGCAGGCTGGATTTGGCCTGCAGGCCTTGAGTTTGACACCCCTGGCCTAGAACATCTTAACATCAGTTTTAGTGCCGAGGTTGAACTGAAAGAAACCAAATCCTCCCAGTACACAAGAGATTGTATCACACGCCACAGCAGCAAAACTCCCCATTCCTGACTTCTATAGGGCTGCTTCTGACGATGGCAGAAGTTTCAGAGAGATGCTGATGGGAGGACAACTGTTGGAAAGGTCAACTCAGCCCGTAACAGTTGGAAATGGCATTTTGTGTTGCACAGTAGGAAAGGCTAAGAAAGATTAGCTGTCATCAGTCTCTCTCCTTCACTTGGCTAACGAAAGACAACAAGCTCCTTGAATCAGAACAGCACCGATTCAACTTTAAAAAGCAAGAAAGGTTTAAAAACTGCATATGGCCACGCTAAGAGCAATAAAAACACAAGCAAGCTTGGTACAGAAAGAAATCAGCATCTCATGGCATCTTTTTTGCCAAGTTGGTTTTCTCAGATACTTCCCACAACTAGCCTTACTAAGAAACTACTATCTATACACACACACAGAGAGAGAGAGAGAGAGAGAATCTCTGCTCAGGATCTTCCACCCAAGAGAAAAACTGCTGCTTACCTACAGAAGAAAACAGACTAAAATGTCCACCCATATACATGTCAATGTCCAACCTGTCCAGGCCCAAAATGTATATAAAAGTCTTGTAGTCTTAATGGTGTTTTTTTTTTTAATGTTTCCATCTCATCCCAATTGATCTGGAATGTTTGAAGATTACATTGTCTTTATTTTCAGGGTTTGTTTACAATTTATATTAATATTAATATTGATTGTTTCCTGATTGCTTATTTGTACCCTATGACAATCATTAAGTGTTGTACCTCATGATTCTTGACCAATGTATCCTTTCTTTTATGTACATTGAGAGCATATGCACCAAAGACAAATTCTTTGTGTGTCCAATCACAGTTGGCCAATAAAGAATTCAATTCTATTCTATTCTATTCTATTCTAGTCTAGTCTAGTCTAGTCTAGTCTAGTCTAGTCTAGTCTATTCTATTCTATTCTATTCTATTCTATTCTATTCTATTCTATTCTATTCTATTCTATTCTATTCTATTCTATTCAGGCTTTTCAGCTGCATTTACTGTACAATGCCCCCTCCCTCCCCCCCATATGCCGGAGGACACCTGCCAATCTTAGAAATAAAAATAAAATCCGGAGGCTTTTCTTTTATTGCTGATAAAATTACAGCAAATACCTGCAAGCAAATTACCTGATTTTCTTCACAGGTTTTCCCATTTTCTGTTTTTGGAATGGATGTAGGCTTTCTGGATTTTAAGTTCCCCATGCCAACTCTTAGAGTGCCATCGCAGGGAGTCGGCGTGTCTTGAAACACTGCCTGACTTTCCTCTAAGACTACAGATTTGTCTGGGTAGTTTTCCTTGTTTTCATCTCTGGGGGAGAGAAAAAATCAATAAAAGCACATCTTAAAAAGCACTCTAAAGAATTTTAAGCCAGTAAAACAGGGAGCAAAATGGTAGTGCTCAAAGCAACACATTGATCACCAAGCTTATCTGAAAAATACAAATTTCCCTTTTTGTTTCTCCTAAACAGACCTTCCCATCGAAATCACCAAGCCAACAATAAAGTTTCTTTATATACCATCATTTTTTACACACAGGGTAAGAAATCCACCCCCTAATCCCAGAATTAACTACTACAGCCAACTGATTCAAGTTTGCAAGATTAAAAAACTCCCCAGGGTTTGCTGTTATATGTATGTGGTCTTGGAAAACAGTACTATTTCACCCTCCAGCCCTGGAGCTCAGCCTGAATGATCATCCATCCAATAGCACTATAGCACTTTGTTTTATAAACCACCCCATGGTGCTTTACAGCACACTCTGAGTGGTTTACAGAGTCAGCCTATTGCCCCCAACAATCTGGGTCCACATTTTACCAATCTCGGAAGGACGGAAGGCTGACTCAACCTTGAGCCGGTCAGGATCGAACTTCATGCTGTGGGTGGAGTTAGCCTGCAATACTGCATTCTAACCACTATGCCACCATGGCTCCACAGCTCCATGCCTTGGGAATGTCACCCATTCCTGACCTCAGTTGTCAGGTTCATCTCTCTTTGGACAAGGTTTCAATCCATTTTGTGTTGGGAAATTGCTGATATGAGAGAGAGAGAGAGAGAGAGAGAGAGAGAGAGAGAGAGAGAGAGAGAGAGAGAGAGAGAGAGAGAGAGAGAG
>QLTV01000970.1:455228-473537 GCA_003457575.1 Thermophis baileyi
TAGCGTCGTTTTGAGGGTAGGAGTTGAAACAATTTATGTCCAGGATGCGAGGGGTCTGTAAATATTTTCACAGCCCTCTTTTTGACTCGTGCAGTATACAGGTCCTCAATGGAAGGCAGGTTGGTAGCAATTGTTTTTTCTGCAGTTCTGATTATCCTCTGAAGTCTGTGTCTGTCTTGTTGGGTTGCAGAACCAAACCGGACAGTTATAGAGGTGCAGATGTGTATTGTAATGGCATTGCACAAAAGATGCAACTGTCATAATGTGCAGTGCAATCACAATCACACCAGACTAATCCAAAACAAAATAAGCCACATTCATAATACATAAAGCTGGCCAGAAGAAAAGTGTCTGCAGCCAAGAAACCACTGTTGCTCATGCAGCATCTTCATCCAGACAGGAAAGTTTTTATACTTCCCGTCTAGGAAGAGACAAGAGATGGACTGATGAATGGGTCCAAGCCAGAACCCTCTTCATTGCCTAAAAGAGATCCCAAATTAAAATGCTGGCATTCACTACGACCACTGTAGAAAGAGCCAAAGGCATCAGGCTTGAGTTCTGTTGTTTCTGTCCGTCATGGCAATATTTGAGGGGCTGCCCCAAAGAAGAGGGGGTCAAATTATTCTCCAAAGCACCAGAAGGCAAGACAAGAAACAATGGATGGAAACTAATCAAGGAGAGAAGCAACCTGGAATTAAGGAGAAATTTCTTGACAGAACAATTAACCAGTGGAACAGCTTGCCTCCAGAAATCGTGGGGGCTTCATCACTGGAGGTTTTTAAGAAGAATACCTGTCTGAAATGGTATAGGGTCTCCTGCTTCAGCAGGGGGCTGGACTAGAAGATCTCCAAGGTCCCTTCCAGCTCTATTCTATTCTAAATTCTATTCATTCAGGAATAGGATACAGTTTCTGGTCGAGGGTATGCTTACCAGCAAAGATTGTTTTCCCTGCAGAGTGTGTAAAAACAATTGCACTTACTGTATCTAGCTACTGTAAATCCCTTTCAAATTGTAGGTGGCAAGTTTTAATGAAATCAGGTCAAGAGAAAATGTAAATACACGATCTGTGGTAGAACTGAATGGCCAGCTTGCAGATCAGAGGCAGTGGCCCTACCTGGATCATTCTCCCGTGGTTCAGCAACAAAACCACTGAATTTCAAGGTTGCAGTTTGGAGAGGAGGTAGGTTGGATGATTCAGAGGAAGATGGAGACACTTCAGAGCCATAATGTCACAGGTCTTCTTCTACGGCCTTCAAATGTTGCCCATACCTTCAGCAATAAATTTCAGCTGGTGATCTTCTGTCACGGACTCCAAGCCATGCAGTGTTTCTACCTCTAATCTAATATAATCCAGCTCCAACTTTAAGAGAAATTGTATCTTCTGCAAGGGAAAGGCAGAAGGGGAGGGGAGGAAAGGCAAAATAACTGCCCACTTTTGATACATATATTATCTGCATGAACAAGACGTACACACCAAATTATGTAAAGGCTGTATGGGAAGGAACGATCCATCACCTCAGTGATGCCCTGAAGAGCAATAAACAGTCTCCGTGATCATCAATTATTTACCACATAAAAGCATGATGTTCTACCAGGCAAAGCTCGCTCATATTTCTTTAAGCAAAAATGCATTTTGGAGCCAGCTAGTGTCATGTTTAACCCTGCAGCTCCCAACCGACTTTCACAAGACCATCACATCCACCAAGATGGAGCCATTGCCCAAGTTCTGTGGTGCCAGAACTATGTTTCCAGCAGGTGCCCAGATAGGCGCCTTGGGATGTTCATAGAGAGGCTGACCGGATTACAGACATTTGTTGGGAGGGCACAGCTCAGCAACATCATCTGTTCCAGGTTTATTTGAGGGATAAACACCTACATGTCCATGTCCATACATGTCCACCTCACTGTTCCATGTCAGGGAAAGCACTGTTATGCAAAGCGTAGAAATGCTGAGTTCAAGTACCAATCATTCCCCTGATCGTCTGCCTTCTGCCCTGATTGGAATGTGTGGAGTTGGCAATCATAGTATCCGTGGGGGGGGGGCAGGGAGGGGGAGGCTGCAGTTTGGAGAAGTTTGGTGTGTGGATTTTGAATGTTCAATGTATCTTTCCCAAGATTTGGTCCAAATCCCAGCTGAAATCCCCCTTATTGATTCCAAAGCATGAACGCAGATTTGTGTAGGCCAAATACAGTGAATCACAACTCACAACAGCCCCGGGAACAAAGCCAAGAGCAAAGATGCTGGGATGTGCAGTTGATCATCTTCAGGAGAAACAGACATTGCACATCCCTGCCTCAGCTTTAGTCTGTGTCAGCATTACAGGTCAGAGGTGGTATTCAACCGGTTCGGACCGGTTCGCCCGAACCGGTAGCGGAAATCGCAGGTGGCCGCCCACCCGCCCCGGCTCTATGCCGTCCTATTTAGGCACGTTTTTGAGGCCGGGTGCATGCGCGGAAGGAGCGCACAAGAGCAAAGCGCATGCGCGGAAGGCAGGAACTGGGCGCACGCACGGCGAACCAGTAGTAACATAATGTGAAACCCACCACTGTTACAGGTGTGAAGCAGCTTATGTTTGCTTGGATCCCTGCAAGCAAACACATCTCTGCACATTAAGAAGGCAAGTCGCTCTCATGGATGCCTACAAGAGATCGCCTCTTTGGGAGCCTTCTGAAGGATAGCAATGAGCAAGACAAGGCACCCCTTCTTTCTCGGGCTTTTTTGTTTAGCATTTGATTTTATGGGGGAGAGAGAAGAACACCCAGCCCAAGTCTACTGCATGTAAATTCTCATCAAGGCACACAAACTAACCCATCAGTTAGTTTTAGAGCTTGATGCCAGAGGATACGAAGCTCCAGATCATCTGGTTTGCAACGATCCTTTTCAGTATGATTAGCCAATGAAGACATACCAGATCCTCTGGATTTAGCAGCAGCAAAATTCAGGACAGAGCAGAAACAGTGATGGAAGCTGTGATGAATTCCATTGTTCTTTTCTTTATTTCTCCAGGTATCCCACAGTCCAGATACAAAAGAGATACAATACAATATGGATTTCAAAAAGAACAGCGAGAATTGGATAAAATTTTAGTAGGAACAGAAGAAAAAATGGTATCAAACGTCTATAATTGTTTATTGAATGTCAGAATGGAAGAGGAAATAGTTAAAGAGGTAATGGTTATTTGGGCCCAAAATTTTGGATACACGATTGAATTGGAGTACTGGGGAAAAATTTGGGAGCAAAATTACAAACTGACGATGGCAGCATCATATAAAGAAAACATTTACAAAATGTTCTATAGATGGCACCTACCTCCGGGAAGATTGGCAAAAATGTCATCAAATATATCAGCAAAATGTTGGAAGTGCAAACATGATCAAGGGACATTCTACCACATGTGGTGGACGTGTCCAGAGGCGAAGAAGTATTGGGGAAAAATTAAAAGATGGTTAGAGGAAATTATAGAACAAAAACTAGAATTGAAACCGGAACTATTCTTGTTGGGAATCATAAGAGGAAATATAAACAAAAACAATCAATATATTATACTTCACATAACAACAGCAGCCAGGATTACCTTTGCCCAGAATTGGAAATCAGAAACTGTCCCCACGAGCACAATGATAATTTAAAAAGTGTTAGAATGTGCAGAGATGGACAAGCTAACAATGGAGTTACACGACAGAGAGGATACGGATTATTATAAAGTATGGAACAAATGGTACAATTGGTTGGAACATAAAAGTAAAATCAATGTATGAAAAGTACTACAAATGTAAATCAAAAGGCATGTATATATATGTATATATAGATATTTTGAAATGTGGTGATAGGTTGATAGTTTAAAATAGAAGACATAACTATTGGTATATTAAGATGGATGTAAAGGTGTAAATGCAAGTAGAAATTATGAAATGCATGAACATTATAAGTTAAAAGAAGAAATGAAATAAGTTTTGTCACCGATAATGGACAGCTGTAAAATTGAATGTATGATTTTAAAAATATAAAATTTAATAAAAACTATTTTTTTTAAAAAAAGGAAGTTGTGATGAATTCCATTGTTCTTTTCTTTATTTCTCCAGGTATCCCACCTGGCTTATGGAGGTATTTTGCAAAGCATCAGAAAGAGAATAAGAATTAAAATTAGAAATGGACCAAGTGGATTATCCACTATCCAAAACAGGCACAGTGCCTGAAGCCTATTTTTTTTTTACCATCTCCAAATCTAAATTATAATAGAGATAATTGGATTCCAATGTGTTATTATAGGAACGATATATTGCATACAAGTAAACTATTCATGGATTTATTTTGCTGTCCTGAAATTATGAGGCTGCCCAGGGCATACAAGCAATTTAATCCATTTCTGGAGCAGGATATTGCACTCCTTCAGGGTGCCTATTTCCCATTTGCAAAATACCAGCAAAGATTCCAGCCAATTGCTAACGTTGTTTTCTTTCCAAATTCTGTGATTGTTGTTCTGTTGCTGCAATGTTAGGTCTTCGGGGAATCACCACTTTGCTGTGCCATTAAGTATAAAATGGTATCAAAATTGTATTATTTTAAGCTTCCTTGTGGGAACAATTTCAGAGATTAGGGGAAAATAGAGGAGTAGATCTTGCCTGGCTAAAGAACTGATTTCTTTTGTGAATAAGCACATAGTTTTTAGACACTATTTTCCTTGATTTGCATGCTCGTAGACAATTAACAGATTTAAAATAATGTGATCTTTGCAACCTCTCTATCCTTACAGCACCATGTATTAAGGAGCTCCATGTGCTCCTTATAAAAGTATATTTTTATTATTTTTCATCTTTGTTTTGTGATGCATTGCAGACTACATTCTCCCATCACATCTCTCTAAGGCAGGGGTCTCCAACCTTGGCTACTTTAAGACTTGTGGACTTCAACTCCCAGAATTGAAGAGTTGAAGTCCACAAGTCTTAAAGTTGCCAAGGTTGGAGACCCCTGCTCTAAGGGATCTTATCTGCTTTTTTCCAATCAGCAACCAGCTGAAGAGTTGCAAAAATAAAAAGTATGAGGCTGTGTTTTATTAGCTCATTCCTCTTCCTTTTAGCTTCTCTCCCTATACTTATGAAAATGGGCATTGGTGTTGGCATTAGTTGGCGTTGAAGGAAAATACTTCAGGAACTATAGAAAAGACGTATTTTCTGATGCGTCTACCTTGCCTTATTGCTGAAGCCATTGTAGATAAATTTATGTGCAGATGTCTGTTTATGTACTATTTGATAAGAAGACTGGATAAACTGCAAGGTGACATCATGGCAAAATAAAGTTTAGGACTAAACCTGAGTCTGAAAGTTTAGTAACTTAACTGAAGTAAAAGCAAAACAGGAAATTCTAGGAATGTTATATGTTGGAACTTCTTAAAAAAACTTTTACTTTTTTAAAATTTTAGACCGATAAAATGAACACTTAGCTGTAATGAGCTCTGGAAGCTTAAGTTCACCACCCCCCAATGAGTCCTGGAGGCTTCAGTTGGCCACCAAAGAGCTGTAGAATTTGACCCCAAAAGCCCTGGAACCTGGGGTTCAGGCCAGGATCACTCCAAAAGCCTGCGTTCACTTGAAATGACCTCTAGAGGCTTGAGGTGACCCCCAAATGAACCCTGGAAGCTTGAATTGACCCCTGAATGACCCCTGGAGGCTTCAGTTGGCCACCAAAGAGCCCTAGAAGTTGACACCAAAAAACCACTGGAAGATGGTGTTCAGGCAACATCTCTCCAGAAGCTTGAGTTGACCTGAAATGACCTCTAGAGCCTTGAATTGACCTCCAAATGAACCCTGAAAGCTTGAGTTGACCCCTAAATGACAAATTATGTAAAGGCTTTAGAACCGGTAGCGGGAATTTTCCCCCGTTCGCCGAACCGGGAGCAATCGCCGGTTGGCCACGCCCATGAACCGGCTCTCTCAGCAGCGCCATAGGCGCCGCCATTTTGTTTTTGGCTTCTGCGCATGTGCAGAAGCTGTTTTTGGCTTCTGCGCATGCACAGAACCTGGGTTTTCGGCACTGCGCATGCGCGCAACACGCACGCACCCACGTGGCGCAGGAGGAAGCAAACCGGCGGCGAGGTAAGTTACAACCCACCCCTGGAAGGAATGATCCATCACCTCAGCAATACCCTGAAGACCAATAAACAGCCTCCATGATCATCAATTTTTTATCAGATAAAAATTATGATGTAGCACATCAGGAATGAATACATCTACCTCATTATGAATCAGAAAAGTTTGGCAACAACTTTTCTGATTTTTTTTAAAAAATTATTATTGGTGATGTGCAATTTAATAAAAGAAGTACAAATGTAGCACTCAGGGAGAGCTATTAAAACATAGACATTTTGTTGTATTTAATGGTTTCTTGGGTTCTTTGAAGTACGTGCCCTCACAAATCATGTTCTCTGATGAGAACATGCAGCATATAAATATTAAATAACTGGAGGACTTCTGCTTCTCTTAAGTAGTGACTGATTGGTCTAATTGCGAATTCTCTTTTGGAAATCCCAGCAACAAGAGCTTAACATATACCAACAGCTCTGGTGCCTACATTGCTGCTGGATCTCAACCCTAGAAGACATCCAGAGCAAATTATATCTTTTCAATGTAGGTTCCGCTACATTGGCCAGGTTTCTTCTGCATCTGGAAGGCCATGTCTGCTCAATCTCATTTGAAGTCCACTGGATGGTTGCATACAAACCTGTGTTGCATTCACCCATTGAAATAGTTTCCACAAAATACTCCATCAGTTCTTTTCTGTTCAACCAAACTTTGCCATTATTATTTATGTCTTGGGCAAATTCGAAGTAGGCAGGATTTGTGGATAATTTTATTCATTCACTATAATTACAAAATCCATCAATACTTGGTATAAGCAGACACTGACTCAAAACTCTTGAGTTCAGGATTTTGTTTTGAGTCAAAGTTGAACTAATTTTTCAACTTTGTTGAATGATAATCTGTCTCCTGCAATAAAAAGCAAAACCTACCCTGCTTACCACAAAGCAGGAGATAAATCAGAGAAAGCCTTCAGAAAGAGCTCGCACCTGAATGATCAATCAGCAGATCTTCCTGGAAGTAAATTTGGTTATTTATTCTGTCCTCAACTCATAATTGTGTGTGCATACACCCAAACAAGCACTGTTGTGTGGAGCCATTTTTATCCCTCAGCTTCTCTGTTCAGTGCTATGTTGGTAAATCGTTAGTTTTTAAAATCGATTGCAATGTGTAATTAGATTATGCGTGTTATGTGAAGGAGCAGATTGAGTTGTTTTCTGCTACAGGACAATCCCTACTTCCTACCATCTGTGCTACTGAGGTTAAACATCATGTCATTACCTGGCACTTATTTTCTCTGAATAGAAATTCAGACCGTCTCTTTTTTAAAAGGCCATCTGATTTCTGTTTTTTCCCCCTTGGAATATGGTCTGAACAGGGAAGGTGACTTTGTGTTTGTCCCAAAGGGCTGGCAATCACAAAAAGTGAGCATACAGTGTCTGGAGAGAGGGTGGCTATCAGAATGTCATTTATTAAATTAAATTAATTACATTTATTAAATGCCTCTGATTTTAGAATGGCAATTCACAGGAAGTTTGTCTCTCCTTTCTGGTTCCGGGTTAAAATTGTTTTATTTACAAAAGCATTTTAAGTTCTATAATATAATTGTACCTTTACACTGCTGTATTTATTTTTAACAATACAATATATTGCAATGTATGTGGTATTATTTTGTTTGATTTCTTTTTAACTTTGCATCTGATATACCTCAATCTGAAAGCATGTGATGCAAAGGTGCTGTATACCCATTTCAGGAATATGTATTGGAGCTGTCCATGCTTCACAAACACAACTTCGAAGGAGTGATTTGGGCCTTCAGAAAGGACACTGCCACCACTATTACCCCCGGTTAGTGCTTCTGCTTCCACTAAGCAGCTGTCAGGTGTGCCTTCTTCAGCTTCTTCGCTTCACTGGCATCCTGCCATAAAAAAAATAGGAGTGTTGTGGCCCGCCAGCGGCCAGCAGAGCTGGCGGCAGACTCAGACAGTGAGGAGGGTGGGGAGGAACATGGGCCAGTCCTGGAGTCTGGGGGAGGCTCTGATGAGTGCTCTGCATCAGAGGCAGAGATGGGGCCAGGGCCGTCCAACAGTTATCAGCTACCTTCAGAGTTGGAGATAAGTGGGGCTGAAGACTACCTTCGGAGTCGGAGATAAGTGGGGCTGAAGAACAGCTGGAGCCTGCTCCCGATGTGCACATGCGCAGAGCTATCAGGAGAAGGGAACAATTAAGGAACAGAGGTCGACTCAGGAATAAATGCAAAAGGGGATGCTGAATGGTCCCTCCCATAGGAAATAAATAGGAGTGAAAGGGAAGTGGTGTTTGCAGGAGACAATTAGTTCGTTAGTGTGAAGATTTGCTTATCTGAGAGACTCCTTGCCAAGTATTTCCTTGTACAGCAGTTGTGTCAAGAAGCTATCGGCCTGGCAACTATCCAAGGACTGATAAGGTCTGTGTTTGCAATTCACCCTTGAAAGACTGTTTGCTGGGACTTTGAATGCTAGGAATTCACATTAGCCAAATAAAAAGGGGGGTTTTTTCGGGACAAGGAGTCTGTTTCGTGATTTGGTGAAGCCTAGGTCAGAACATGGGGAGGGCGGAAGGTATTTGGGGTAGTAAAGTTCGGGCATGGGAATGAGATGACAAACGCGGGAGGGGAGACACATTGACAAGAACCAGAAATGCCAAACCAGAATAAACCAGTCACCAAGGACACCTGGCCTGGGAACAGAATGCAGAACTACATCGAGAGGCGCCAAGCATCCAAGCAGTTTCCAAAACATCAATATGGCATACTATTGGACACTGGTGGACTGGTCAAGGGGGGGAGGGCCAGGGAAAGGGGGAAAAGTGTAACCTTTGCATGGGAATACTCAGATTCAGCTTTACCTTCGCTGCAACCACTTAATTGTAGTAAAGGAACCTGTAGTAAAAGAACCTATCACTTCAATCAAATGGAATTGAGCGTCTTTCTTTCCTAGAGATCTAAGGTGGGGCAGGTCTGACAGTTGTAGAGTGTTGCCAACAAGCTACAATCCCGAGATATTCACATCCTGCCAGTGAGCAGAGTAGCCTTTCCAAGAGAGGACAAGGTTGCCCACCAGTATCCCAAAAATATTCAGTGATCAAAGGCAATCAAGCTAGGTCATCCTGAAAGAGGATATCCGTATCCATTCTTCCAAGTTCTTCTCAAGAGAGACCGAAATTTGCCACTGTTGAAAAGAACACAAAGACCAAAGAAAGCAACCTTCCACCCATCACAAGGGTGTCAGTGGTCATTCTTCATGGTCACATCGAGCCTGGCCTCCTGCACTGCCATCTTGGACTTTTTTGAGCACCCTGAATGTTGCTGCCAGTTGCCATGACATCAGGCATTTAAGAAAGGGCCAGACGCATCCTTGCAGGTATTTACAGGAAATCTCACTTGATAGAGAGGAAGGATATTTGATGAAAGAAATGTAAAGATGACGAGAAGAGATCCATCATATCAGACAATTAATTCAGCTCATTATCTGGCTTCACACATGTCTCACTGCCAGGGGAAGGTTAATAGAAAGTTTATGAAACTTGGAATGCAATTAAGTCTCTGAGGAGCACACAGCTAGGAGCTGTGGCAGTTTCCTCAGCAACAGAAGATTAACTTGAAGGTAAAAAAAAGTACATTAAAAATAGCTCTCCTCCAATTTTCTCTTACTGGAGAATGGAATGGATCAATGACAATAGCATAGCATAGCATAGCATAGCATAGCATAGCATAGCATAGCATAGCATAGCATAGCATAGCATAGCATAGCATAGCATAGCATAGCATAGCATAGCATAGCATAGCATAGAACCTTATGCCTTTTAACCAAATCCATTAGCTGGAAAAGATACTATCAGGCTTCTTCTGGTTTTTGTTGTTGTCACAGAGAATAGAATAGAATAGAATAGAATAGAATAGAATAGAATAGAATAGAATAGAATCTTTATTATCACTTTAAATGTACCCTAACCAGCATACATTAAAATGAAATTTCATTGCATTCAGCTCTCAAAAGATAACCATTATGCACACATATATATGACACAGAAGAACAACACAGTCTAGTTCAAATTGTATGCATATATAAGGCGAGAGAAACAAATCTTGCGAGTTTACAAGATGGATGGCATAAAGAACAAAGCTGTTACAGAAACTAGTAGACCTGCTGTAGATACTTCAAAACCTCCTCCCAGAGCAGAGCAACAGAAATAGACCGTAAAGTGGATGTGTGGGGTTTCTAACAATGCTTTGAGCTCTAAGCACATAGCACTTATAAGCAGCATCCTGAATAATGGGAAGTGAGCTTCCTATGATCTTCTCGGCTGTCCTCACCACTCTCTGTATGGACTTTCTATCTGAGGCAGAGGTGGGTTCCTCCCGGTTCGGACCGGTTCGCCTGAACCGGTAGCAACCCACTGGTGATGTCATGATGACATCACGGAACCGGTTCTGTCGGTGCCGGTCCGTGGGCGCCACCATCTTTTTTTTGGATTTTATTTTTTGAATTTTTTTTGGGGGGGGGAGAATTTTTTTCCAGGTTTTTTTTCTTTTGCGCATGCACAGAAGCCAAGTTTCCGGCACTGCACATGCGTCGCCATCTTGTTTTCGGCTTTTTTTTTTTTTTGGAGTTTTCGCGCCTTGTTTTTTTTTGGTTTTTTTTGTCCTCTTTTTTTTTGGGGGTTTTTTTTTTTTGGATTTTTTTTGGGGGGGGATTTTTTGGCACTGTGCATGCACGCGTGCGAGGTGCGGCCACGCGGCGCGGGAGAAAGAGAACCGGCAGCCAGGTAAGTTAGAACCCACCTCTGATCTGAGGCACTGCTGCCGCCAAACCAAACAGGGATGCAGTTTGTTAAAACGCTGTCAATCGTGCCTCTGTAAAAAGTGGCCAGGACAGAAGGAGACAGATGTGCTCTCCTCATCCAATGCAGGAAATGCAAAATGCTGGTTTGCACGCTTCACTAAAGATAACATATGATGAGACCAAGAGACCATATGGTGTGGTGTTTACACACACAAGTAACCAAACCATGATTGTGGCAACCAATAGCCATAAAATATTTTCCTGAAGCAACTCAACTGCTTATAAGAATGTCAACAGATCATATCCTCTAAATCTGTGGGTTTTGCAGCTGTGGGGCACATGTTATAAACAGGAAGTTGGGTTTTGCCCCAGCTATCTGGACCTTCATGCAAGCCAACAGCATCAGCACACAAAGTAAAACTTCCCCAGCAGAATTTTTGGTCGATGATAGTCAGCAATTAGCAGCATCTGGCAAACCTTACTTAGTCTTAGAAGTTAAGCAGAATTGGACCTGGTTCAGGGGTGGGTTCCTCCCGGTTTGGACTGGTTCTCCCAAACTGGTAGCGGCCCGCTGGTGATGTCACGATGATGTCACCAAACCGGATTGGTCGGTGCCAGTCCGTGAGGGCCGCCATCTTTTTTTTTTTTTTTTTTTTTTTGTTTTTTTTTTAGTTTTTTTTTTAATATTGATTGAGTTTTTGTTTTGTTGTTCCTTCTGTGCGTGCGCAGAAGCCGTCTTCTAGCACTGTGCATGCGGTCGCCATCTTTTTTTCGGCTTTTTTTTTGTTTGTTTGTTTGTTTTTGTTTTTTGAATTTTTTCGGACTTTTTGTTACTCCGCATGCGCGCCCACGCGGCGCGCCCACGCGGCGCGCCCACGCACCGCGCCCACGCAGCGCGGGAGGGAGCGAACTGGGAGCGAGGTAAGTTGGAACCCACCCCTGACCTGGTTCATACTTGCATGGGAGACCTTCAGGAAATTCTAGAGTCTAGGGCAGAGGTCTTCAAACTTGACAACTTTAAGACTTGTGGACTTCAACTCCCAGAATTCCTCAGCCAGCTTTGCTGGCTGAGGAATTCTGGGAGTTGAAGTCCACAAGTCTTAAACTTGCCAAGTTTGGGGACCCTGGTCTAGGGTAGCCTGGGCACTTGGTGGGGTAGCAATGAAGATCCAGGAAAACATACCCAGATGTTATGCTAATGTCCATGCCTACAAAGAACCACGTAGGCAATGATTTTCCATGTGACTTTCCTTAAAGAAGCAGGATAACAAGAGTATTGACGGTTTTGAATTTGGGTGTTGGAGGAAGCGCCTGAGAATACTATGGGCAGCCAAGGAAGAGTCACAAGAATCATCAGGCAAAACCTGGCATTCGCATTTGAGGAGGCATATATGGTTTGATTCAAATTATTATTATATTTTGGGCACCTTATGTGAAGATCTCAAGGAGTCTAGAGTGTGGAAAAGATGGAAGGCAAGCAGAGGATCACTACCATAGATAGACTGAGTTACAGCATCATGGGGAGACCATTGAAGGATGAAAGGCTACACTGATGAGAGAGGGTCTCCCAATGGAGTTGCCAAGAGTTGACATTGACTTGATGACATGTATTAAATCAACAAGCAAGACTGGATTAGGATTTTTTTTAAAAAAAAAAACAATCCTGGCAGAAGGCAATGGTGATCCACTTCCATACTGCTGCCAAGAAAAGCCCTTGGGTCTGTCTGTAGAGTTTCCTGGGATTAACTTCACTTGAAAGATTTCTCTTTTACATGCGAAAGGCACTGTTCCCATTTATTGTCTGGGCCCAACCCAAGCAAGCTCAGAGCACTCTGAGAGTCACCCAAAGGAAGGACTTGGGAGGAGTTTGGGCATAACATTTTGAGAATCCCATTTAAGGCAAGTTTTTCTACAACTCTGAATCCAACACAAGGCATCATCCTGTCGGTTTATGATTCCTCACCAGCAGACCAGGGGTGAAATCCAGCAGGTTCTGACAGGTTCTGGAGAACCGGTAGTGGAAATTTTGATTAGTTCGGAGAACCGGCAAATACCACCTCTGGCTGGCCCCAGAGTGGGGTGGGAATGGAGATTTTACAATATCCTTCCCCTGGAGTGGGGAGGGAATGGGGATTTTGCAATATCCTTCCCACAGGAGTGGGGAGGGAATGGGGATTTTGCAGTATCCTTCCCCCAGGAGTGGGGAGGGAATGGGGATTTTGCAGTATCCTTCCCCCCAGGAGTGGGGAGGGAATGGAAATTTTGCAGTATCCTTCCCCCAGGAGTGGGGAGGGAATGGGGATTTTGCAATATCCTTCCCACAGGAGTGGGGAGGGAATGGGGATTTTGCAGTATCCTTCCCCCAGGAGTGGGGTGGGAATGGAGATTTTGCAGTATCCTTCCCCCCAGGAGTGGGGAGGGAATGGAAATTTTGCAGTATCCTTCCCCCAGGAGTGGGGAGGGAATGGAGATTTTGCAATATCCTTCCCCCAGGAGTGGGGTGGGAATGGGGATTTTGCAGTATCTTTCCCCTGCCACGCCCACCAAGCCACGCCCACAGAACCGGTACGGAAAAATTTTAAATTTCACCCCTGCAGCAGACCGGAGATTCATACCAACATTTGGGGGGCTTCAGAAAAGTTTAGCTCTCTTCCTCTGTTCAATGATTTGGCCAAAGAGATTAACCTTGTCACATACTTTGCAATTTCTCTGCTTTGGCTTAGTGCTATTGGAGACCTACTCTACCAGCCAAAAATCTTCCTTTGCGGGGGGAGGAAAGATTATGTCAGGTTAAAGAAAACGTCAATCTGACAGATAGAAAAAGAAGAAAAGGTATCTCAGAAGTACATAATGAATATGCTATTTTTGATCTATCCAGGCTAGCCTTGAAGTGGAGGTGCAGAACTTGCTAAAGGAGCGAGAGAAAAGAGGATTTCATCCTTGTGTTGCCTTAGCAAC
Source organism: Thermophis baileyi (assembly GCA_003457575.1). Classification (NCBI taxonomy): domain Eukaryota; kingdom Metazoa; phylum Chordata; class Lepidosauria; order Squamata; family Dipsadidae; genus Thermophis; species Thermophis baileyi. The sequence continues at coordinate 469,085 of QLTV01000970.1, forward strand.
AAGTCGATGCTTGGTCTCTTCCTGCAAGGGTTGTCAGAACAAGGCTGTCTCTATACCAGGGCTTCTGATGAGACAAGGCATGCAGAGGAAATCAACAGGGAGGCAGGAGGAGAGAAGTCAGCCATGGTGGGTCCTTCTCCGGACGCTGCCTCCCTCTGTCCCTGACTTGTTACAACCAAAGGAAGCACCCTCTCCCTCCTCCCCCCCAATTCTAAGTGTAAAATTCAGACTTTCAAATCTTGCTCCAAAGGAAGGAGCCGTTGACCCCTCCCTGACCTCTGCCTCAGTTTGTCGAATATTATCTTGGAATTTATTGCAGCTTTGCTATGACAGGGTTATGTGGGAACCATTCCTTATCTTAGAGCAGGGGTCTCCAACCTTGGCAACTTTAAGACTTCTGGACTTCAACTCCCAGAGTTCCTCTGGGACTTCAACTCTGGGAGTTGAAGTCCAAAAGTCTTAAAGCTGCCAAGGTTGGAGACCCCTGGCTTAGAGTTATCTGTTGCATGCCTATACTGTACATACACTAAACAGCAAAACAAACTGTAGGCAAATGCAAAACTGTGTATCTCTATTGTTGGTGGGAGATCCATCCTTCAAGGTTTACCAAAAGATTGCCTTGGAAGACCAGCCTACAGCGAATCTCCCTTCCTCTACTTCGTCAGGTTGGTTCAAGTTGTCTTGTGTTGTCCACCAGATATTGTTACCTCAAGAATGGTCAGCCTTTGAGGTAGGCCAGGTCAAGGCACAGACACTGCGAGCACTATGGCAGTGATGGCGAACCTGTGGCATGCGGAGCCATATCTGAGGGCACTCGAGGCGTTGCCCTATGTCAGCTCCAGCGTGCATGCACACGCTGGCCAGCTGATTTTCGGCCATTTTCGCTCTCCCCAAGCTTCAGGAAAGCCTCCTGAGGCCTGGGGATGGTGAAAACAGCCCAACGGGCCAACTGGAAGTTCACTTGTGTGCATCACCCCCAGCCTCCTTTTCGCTGTCAGAGGTCTTCAGGAACTTCTTCGGCTTTGGACAGTTGCAGCCAGGCCTCGCACACCCTCGGCCCATTTCTTCTGCAGCCGGCAAGGCTTTCCTGAAGGCCTCTGCAGCTGATAACAGAGCTCCGGATTGATCCGGACCTCTGTTATCGGCTAGAGACGCCTTCAGGAAAGCATTGCCGGCTGCAGAAGAAATGGGGCGAGGTGTGGGAGGCCTGGCTGCAACTATCTGAAGGTAAGTAGTAGGGCAGCTCCACTTCCGTTTCGTTTCTGAACTTCCGATTGGCCCGTTGGGCCATTTTTCGCCGTCCCCAGGCTTCAGGAGGCTTTCCTGAACCCTGGGGAGAGCGAAAAACAGCCCAATGGGCCTACAGGAAGTCCGGAGGCTTCAGTGAGGCCTGTGCGCATGCGCGGGGGGCAGCGGGGGTTGTGCGCATGCGCAGGGGTCATGCGCATGCGCAGGGATCATGCGCATGCACAGGGGGAGGGCATTGCATTATGGGTGTGGGCACACGCGCGCACCCTTTTGGCACCCGAGCCAAAAAAGGTTCGCCATCACTGCACTATGGGAACTCTGCTTCATTCCAAACAGAGTATAAAAACAAAATCTTGAAAGCCTGGCAGAGCCTTTCTTTCCTCTGTTATGCCAAAGAGAGTGAAGATTGGGCAGTCTTGGGTTTCTTTCTCACGTACTTCCAGGGCTAAACTGGTGTTTAGCTAACAATTATTGAATTTCTTCTTCAAAACCATTTCTACACTCCTCTACAAAAATGACCCAAATGGAACTAAGGAATGAGTGGGGAAGCATAAGGCTGCCATTGTGGCATTCATCCCCTGCCCAATTCTTGTCATGTCTATTCTTTATTTTGGCAACATATTGTGGATTGTAAAGCTGAGGTTAAATCAGTAGACTTTGAATGGCATGGCTTTCACCTCAAGGGGAAGGAAGTCTGGGCCTCAATCACAACTATAAAAGAAGATCAGGGAGCTGGAGGGAGAAGTTATCCCCTCTGCTCATCATTCTGCTGGACAGCTTTAATAGATCCCCTTTATATTTTCTGAAGAACTCTGGGCAGCTGGAAAAAACCAGAAAGAACCTTGAGGCACAGAGCATTGCAGAAGCAGCTCTTGAGGGTGGTATTTATAGAGAGTCTTCTCAACTTGTCCAGTAAAACTGTGACAAGTTTTTCAGTGATTTGTTTTGTTGTTGGGAGATTGCAGGGGAAAGGATAGGGTTTGTTTTGGACGTTTTCATTTCTTCTGAATTTGACCTTACGGCTGTCTAAAGATCAGCCTATTTGGCAAAACATAAAATAAGAGTTGTAGAATAAATAAAAACAGGGAGGAATGGAACCTGATAGTAAGGATTCCTGTCCAAAAAGGAGGAGGAAGAGGAAGTAATATGACCAATGTAGGTTATTTATTTGTTTGTTTAGTAGTTTCCCAGTGCCATCAAAAATAGATGTGTACCATGTTCTAATATTTCAAATGGAAAGGATACATTAGATAGTTTGTCTTCTGTTTTCAAAATGTTATCAAGGGTTCTCCAAAGGATGCACAAATTATGTAAACAGCAGACATTTATAGCCAAACGTCTGTTTGAACTCTGCATAGAGCTTGCACAGTATTATTTGAAAACAACTGTTTTCCGGTAGTATAAATCAGAACGAAGGGTGCTTGACTTGGAAATTGACGAATTTGCCCCAGAAAAAGGATTAATGCTTTGCAAATCACAACCTCAAACTGACCGTGTTTTCCCCGGAGCTGTGAGCTGAAAGATTAAAAACACAACATTGCCACCACATGGATGGAAGGCACCAGACAGCTCTGGGCATCCTTTGTGGAGGTTCATTTTCCTCTGTCTGTTGTGTGAGCTCTTGAGGTGGCGAGGCAGGATGGAAAATCTGTGGAGAAGCAACAAGTGTTAAAAAATAAAAAAAAGCTGTAGGATGGAGGAGGTAGAGGCCATTTTCAAAAGGAATGTGTAATTGTTGAGCTGGAAGATCACACGTGGCCAGAGAATCCACTAACACCCCTGTGCCTCTATTCCAGCATGCTGCTTTGTATTGTAGGAAGTTAGCGCCCACCCCTCTCCTAGAAAAATGAAATATCCTAGGAAATATTAAAAAGGCAGAATATTATGTAGAATATCCCTAGAGAAATTGAGAAACATGCTTTTAGAAAGGAAACAGACTCACTCTTAGTAGCCCCCACCTTTATCAATGGGCCATCAAGGAATGGCCCAGCTCACTCATCTCCCCTTTGTTAATAGCCTGGACCAGTCTATTCTACATAACAATCTCCATATTAGGAATTGCCCAAAGCCCTTTCATTATACCACATGGGACCTGGGAAGATTACATCAGCCAAGCCTGGGACTCAGGACAGCCCACAAGAGTTGCCCCAGCATGCCCCTGGGAGTCTGACAGCCAACGGAGTGCATTACATACACAGGAACAGGAAACTAAGAGGTGGGGCCCAACAGAGGTCATAAAACCAAGAGACTCAGCATCTTTTCCTTCCCTTTTTCTCTTCACCCACCATCTGGAAGCATGTGATCCACCTTTTCTGTTCAGGAGCCCCTGCCATGTGCTCCTGTCCACCATTAAACCTTCTTTCCAAGCAACTTCCAGGAATCCAGTGTCTTTTTCCCCACTTGGAACTGAACCCAGAAGGATATTCCTTACAACAGTATCTATGGGGATTCTCGGTCATCCAGGTCATGATTGTCCCAAAGGTGCTTTTTGAAGGGGCAACTGGACTTTCTTTGTTTTTCCTTGAAGACCTTTCGCTTCTCATCCAAGAAGCTTCTTCTGTTCTGAAGAAGCTTCTTGGAAGAGAAGCGAAACGTCTTCAAGGAAAAACAAAGAAAGTCCAGTTGCCTCTTTAAAAAGCACCTTAGGGACATGTCACTTTGTAGACGGCTGTAGAGCAATGAGTTGCTCTACAGCTCCTTGTTCTGGGACTTAGAGTCTCAATCTCTCAGCGGGACAGCTGGGTGGTAAAGGTCGGACAGGTTAGAAACCATGGATTTCCTCTATCTTTAACTTCTTAGATCTAAATGACAGTTTAACCAGCAGCTCACCATACGGTCAATTTTTCCAGATCAAGGGGCAGACACTGAGAGCAAGCTATGCACGGGAAACCAGATTAAAAAGCAAGGTTAGAATATTCCTCACTAGTTTTTACATTGCTGTCCCACTGAACAAATTAGCTTTTCAATCAATATTGATTCTATAAATTGCAATATAATGAACTTCATTCTATTCTTAAATCAGATTCATTACAGACATTAGGCATGCTTGATTTAATAGTGGGTGAATTGATTAAATCTCAGTTGCCCTGAACCAATGTATTTGTTAACATTCAACTTAAACAACATTTTAGAAATAATATAAATAAAATAAAATAATAAAATAAAATAAAATAAAATAAAATAAAATAAAATAAAATAAAATAAA
>QLTV01000970.1:487213-503256 GCA_003457575.1 Thermophis baileyi
ATGACATCACCTGTTTTCTGTCACAGCCGCTATTTATATAGCGGCTGTCAAAACGGCCAGCCAATGGCGGGGTTGCAAACTTCCCGCCGGCCGAACTGTCAGTGACTGACCAATCAGAAGACAGCTCCTAGTTACTAGGCAGAACGTGAGCGTGGGGACGCAGCAGGAGCCATGTCGCCTGGCAAGCACGGCGTCGGCTGTTCCTCTTCCGGGTTTCTGCGCACATGCACACACGACGATCAGCTGGCCTTTGTGTGTGTGTCAGTGCCGGAAACCGGAAGAACTGGTCTTCCGTTTTCCGGCGTGAGCATGCGTGCCAACCAGCTGATTGGCGCGTGCACATGCACGGCAGGAACGGAAGACTTGCCGGCCAGCGCGCATGTGCGCACCAGAAACCAGAAGTAAATTTTTTTGCCGCGTGCATGCCCCCTGGGCAACTCCTCTTCCTGGTCGCGGCCCAGACGAGCGCGCGCTCGTGCTCCCTTTTCGGCACTCTGTGCCACACGTGCTCGCGCGCGCTCCCTTTTTGGCACTTGGTGCCAAAAAGGTTCGCCATCACTGCCCTATACCATTTCAGACAAGTGGCTGTCCATTCTCTTCTTTAAAAAACCCCCAGATGAAGCACCCACAACTTCTGAAGTCAAGCCGTTCCACTGGTTAATTGTCCTCACTGTTAGGAAGTTTCTCCTTAATTCCAGGTTGAGATTTTTAAGTTTAGACAGACATTTGTCTATTTAAGAATGGACAGCCATTTGACTAGAATGGTATAGGGTCTCCTGTTTGAGCAGGGGTTGGACTAGAAGATCCCTTCAACTCTGTTATTCTGATGTCACCAGATGTATGATATCCTAACTTTCTCATTAATCCTTAAAGTATTAATTGATGGTCTGGACAATACGTTTCTTTTATTTTGAGTGGATGTCTTCAGAATCTGTTTTTAAAATCCTGCCTTTTTATAGAATGATTTTATGGCGCTCTCATTCATTTTAGACCCTGAATAATAGACCTGGGGTGTAGATTGAGTGAGAGTGACAGGCCAAAGTCCCCTGGTGAGCTTCCATGGTAGAAGAGGAATTAGAACCTGGTTGTCCCCATTCCTACTCCAACACTTTGACCACTCCTCCTTTTTACCTGTATAATTCTCTCTTGAGCACCAAGTTTTTGAAATGAAAGTATATATGATTCTGTTATTACAGACATGATTCTGTGTTGAAGTCAATATTATTTTGATGAGCAATATTAAATTGAAGTGAATCCAAACATTTAATTCCATTCATTTAATTGTTTCTCAGGCTTGGAAAGCATCCTTCTGTGAACAGGAATTGCTTTTCTGCATGAAGCAGAGTGCCTGGACTAAGCCCACTAGATTCTCTTCTCAAGGCTGAGATAGCAAAATAAAAACTGGTATTCACATTCAAGGGACAATTCCAGGGTTTTAAGGTCAAATGTCAGTTGAACAGTTGTCACGTGAATTTCCAAGGGAGTCCAAGTAGAACAGACTGTACCGTAATGCAACATCTCTCAAATATTAAAAAAAGCAAATGCAGCTGAAATGTTCATCATTATTAACTTAAAGTTAGATTTTGATCATGAATATGAGTTTGACTCTCTGACTGTAGTATGAAAAAAGGGATACAGATTATTTTAATGCACTAAGATAGAGTAAACCTCATTGCCTTTTAGTAGTTATTTGAAATAAATCAAACCCAGATAAATAAGCCATATTCCTAAGTAAACATTCTTAAAATCAATGCATGAAAGACAAAATATTGACAAGGGGGGAAAAAAGGGGGAGAATATTTACAGATAGTAACCGAGCAGGACTGTGACAAAGCCAACCCTGGGTCTTCTTGAAATAAATCAGTCATTTGCAGCAGCCTTCTGCCCTTAACTACTCAGAAGGTGCTTTTGCAAACCGTCAGTTAAGCCCAAGGAGTTTCGTTCCACTTACACAGACGGAAATGGAGGCCCCTGTCCCCATGTTAAGTCTGAACCAGAAGTTCTCTTAGGAGAGAAGGCCCACAGTCCAACCATGGTGCCCGTCAGCAGCTCAGCAGGGCTGGGGCTTTGTAGAAATTCATCCTTCCAGGTAGACTTGGCAGGTGCTAAAGTGAACAAACAAAGGCAGTCCTTAGCAGCACCAGATTTCTGCTTAGGCCACTCTCCGTACCTACTGAGCCCTTGGACAAAAACTCCCTGGGATGTCAAAGCTAAGGATGTTACCATGGCATCCTGCATACACATACACACCAGGAAGCAATGACTTCCGGCAATGTGCTCTCTGGGCAGAAGGACACCTAGTAGCACTGACAGGATTAACTGGAGTGGCAAACTGGTGCATAAGAAAGGCAGAAATGACTCCATTGTGGGGACCTTTCCAGAGTCTTCATTCTCCGAAGAAGCAATGCACGTTTTTAGATCTATAGTTTGTTAGGGGAAGTTGAACGGTTGGGGTCAGAGGAAACCTTTTGGGGCCCAAGCCCTAACAAGGATTTCAGAATTTGGGGAATGCTAAGTCATCAGGTGTATGGTCCTTTGCAGGAAAAAAAAAGTCAATTTGGAGGCCATGATGGTATAATTGAACCTCTGGCAGTTCTTTGTGTGCGTTGTGCGTGCATCTTTGGAAATGGATGCTTGTCTCTGACCAATTGTAACACAACCCCAGGCTATGCTTGGTTATCAGGCATTATGTGCGGGTAAAGGAAGCCCCTCCGAGAGCAGAGCACTCAGTGGGCCGCAGGTGTTGATTGCACAGTGCTTGACAAAGGAAAGAAAGAGGAACCTCCCCTGCTGCCCACCCCGCCTTCCTTCCTATCACGCAAACTGAAAACACCCCACACGCCAGTTCAGTGTCGGCTCCTGGCTTGTCCCATTCTCATGCTGGCAGTCCGGGGAGCCGATTGCAGGCTCAGCCCTGACACGGGAGCAAATTGATCTTTGTGTCTGAAGCCCAACCAGTTGCCTGGGTGGTGTGAGACTCCATGGAGAGGACCTCTCTTCCCCCAAGAGCTGCCACAATGTGGTTCTCAGCATTTCAAGGTCTGCAGAACCAGAGACCGTCACAAAACCAAAGATGAACATTGGTTGCTCTGCAGGGAGAGAGGAGCCAAAGACCTAGCGGGAGTGAAAGTGCCTTTTGTTGCTTTTTAACAGGGTGTCAGGGTTCCAAATAGCATCTAAAACTAAATCAGAGTCCAATGCAAAGTATTGCTCAAGCCATAATTTATTAGAGACTTTGGCCTGCCACAGGGCTCAAATGGTTTTGACTTACATGAATGCACAGCTGGAATAGGGCCAGAGACAAGCAAGGACTCACGTAAAAGTGCTTCTGTGGTGGACGGTGGAGAAATTTGGGCCGTAGGCTTCATAATATGGACAGATGTTCAGAAGGCATTGCTGTCCTGACTATTGTATGCTCCTTGCCTAAAGAAATAAACCTCTTCCTTACCAAATTGCTTTTCTTTTGCACACCTATCCACATCCATGTTATCCTTGCAATAAGAATTAATTTGACGATGAGTATGATCAATATAAATGCAACTGAGTAAGCTACATGAACTTACAATGGAAGCCCCATTTATTTCTACAGAGGATTCAATAGCTGAATGCCTCTTACCAGTAACCCTACCATTATTCACGAAGAACCACAGAATCCCAGGGCTGGAAGGTACCTTGAAGGTCTTCTAGTCCAACCCCCTGCCCAACGCAAGAGTCCTTATGCCATCCCAGACAAGGATTTGTATATACTTCCTCAACCAATTGAGTCAATAATTTTTCTCTAGGAAGCCTATTTATCTGCCTGGTTTTCCATTTTTTTTCTCTAGGAAGCCTATTTAATGTTAAATGAAATAATGAACCATTTTGGAACAATCTGGTCAGATTTAAACTGAGTCAAATTTCAAGAGTTAAGTTCTTTGGAAACTTTAGAGATGGATTTTCTTCTTCCTCTAATGTAATGGAGCTGTTATGTTCTTAACTAGGAGACCTGACACTACCTATCTTCAGTGGCTGCTTAAGGATGAACAGTCCATAACTACAGCGCAGGTGGCCAGATTCTGCGCAGCACTGGGGATTCGTCGCAAACACGTGTCTTCTCCACCATAGTGATGTTGTATAACAATTGTGGCAAACCATTTGCACTGCTCAGTCATTTCCCTTTTAGCGTTGAACCTACAACGGGCCAGTTTATGGATTGTAACTATCGTATTGTCAGACCATGTATAATTGACAGACTGGATTTTATTATAGATTTTAGTTATTTATTATTTTATAGTAGAATTTTTAATTGTATATTTACTGAGTGTTTTTTATTTGTTCTAGTCTCTGGTCTAAGACTGTAATAAATTGATTGAATTGAACTAGGAGTTTTGCTACATTGCAATGTTATAAGATCCCTAGGGAAATCTTGTCTTGAATTTGTAAAATAAATAAAACCAATATTTCAGTTCTGTGGTTGGTGGTTTCTTTAATAAATTGTATTTATTCCTTGGTTTTATAGATTTCAATCGAATAATTTTTAACAGCTCCTAATGGAAGATGCAGTAACTTTTTTGCCATCCAGCATCTTCATTGGTATTAAATGCTACATTCTTGGCATGCTGTTTACTTCATAGATCACGGGATCTTTTGGCAACCTACGAGATTCCTCAGAAAAAACAGGGTCTTCGGTCACTTTCATGACCCTACCAAGCAACGTTAAGATTCCTGAAGAGGGAAGAAGTACTGTGCCAACTTGGCCAAAATGAAGTACAAGGATTACATGTAAATGAGTATAAAATACATTGGTTGCACCAGAAAATACTTAGCAAAACTGTAGTACAATACAAGGTGAGTGAGAAGAGGAACCTCATTCAGGAGACTGAATATGCCGGTTCTAGATCCAACCATTTTGCACACTTGCCCTAACCCTGCACACTCAGCCTCCTGATCAGGGAGAGGGAGGGGGAGGCTCGTCAAGAGAAGTTCCACCTCAACAGCTGAGCTTCACTGCACCTTAAAAGTCTCTTGGTCAGTTGCAATCCGGCATCGTCATTCCTAGGCACAAGCAGCATTTGGCTAATTATGGGCAATGGCAAAGCAGAAGGCCCCGTTGTGTTGTTGGAACTTAGCCGTGATGGCCAGGACTTGATGTTTTGGCTCAAAGGTCCAAGTGTTTCGAAGAAGTATCAAAAGTGTCATAAAAACCTTTATAAATAGATGCAAAAGTTACTAAAAGTATCGGTATAAAAAGAGCAGCAACTATTCCGTACGGGCATTTACACTCTGGAGGCAGCTGTGGAGGAATAAGGGTTTGGGGTTTGGGCCGATGGCAGGCTTCGTTCCATGCCAACAGGGAAGCACGGCCACCAGGAGGAGAAGCCCTCCGAAGAGCACACACAGGCCACTGAAGTAGAAAGCCACGTCGTAAGAAGCGGTCCAGTCGTAAAACCAACCTGAAAGAGAACAGAAGGAGATGCCAAAAACAGATCCAAGCCCTCTTATCTCACACCCATGCCATTCAAGAAGATTTCCTCTTCCATAAAAATGTCACACCAGAGCAGGATTGCTCAGGAAACTGCCGGTCAAGGGTGCCAGTGCTTTGAACCCGAGGCATTGACAAGCCACAACTGCAGCCAATGGCCCTACTCTTGCCGGCTGTTGTATCATGGAGGTGGAAAGGAATTACTGTATGGAGCACAAACCAGGATATGAGTTTTTAAGGCTACTGAGAATATACCGCTCTACTTTTCCATTGTAATTGGATAATGCTACATCTCCACTAGCAGGTTCTGTAGATGGAGGCCATCTTTGAAAAGAAGGCATGGCATCTGGCTGAAATGCCGACTTACCAACAACTGGGGGTCCAAGGCTGTTTCCAAGTCCAGCGAAAAACATCAATATGCCGTACGCATGGGTCAGTTTCTCGATCCCCACCATCTGGGTTGTGACGTAAGGGAAAATCGACCAGTTTCCCGCCAGGAACCCTAAAACTCCCGAAAGGATTGCCAGAGCACTGTAGCTTTGGGCGAAGGGGATTAAGACCAGGGCTGCCGCCGTCAAGATCAACGTCAGGATGTAGAGATACAAAGCATTAATCCAGTCTACATCCGCCAGGACGCCCAGGACCACCTTCCCCACAGCGGTCATAATGCCGATGATGGAGATCAGAGGGATGGCGCAGTCCCCCTCAATGATATTTGAGCTCCTCGCCACGTCCTCCATGAGCAAGGAAGGAGGGAAGCCGCCAACGTCGAAGAGGAAGATGGCAATGAACAGGGCAGAAAAGACTTTGTTTTTAAAAAGACTCAGGGTGTCCTCCCAGTAATTTAAATACAGGCCCCATTTCTGCTTCGCCAGTTGTTTGCACAAGTAAGTTTGTTCTGCAACTTTCTTTGGGTAGCTGTCTGCCTCTCTCGGGGAGGCCGAGAGCAGCTGGCTGTGAACTGGGAGTCCGTTCGCTTGGCGGTTGCTGCCCGGCACCTGATTCTCTCCTTTCCCCTCACTCTGGGCCTTTTCAGGGATGGTGATGTGTTCTTCATGGGGGGGCTTCTCTTTTCTGTTATAAATGAGGTATTGATCTGGGACCTTCTCCGGATCGGGCTTCTGGGCCACCGGCAGAGGCCTCATCAGGCTGCCACAGGCTAGGATGTTTAGAGAGAGTGCGCCAGTGATCAGCAGGCAGCCATCCAACCCATACAGTTCAATCAGCTCTTTCTGTAAGGCAGCATAGATGAAAAGGCCAATGCTTGACCCTGGAAGGAGAGAGGGGCATGTCATTAGATACATACCACCACCGTCTGCTGTGCCTTGGCTGCCAATGTAATAAATAATGTAAAAATAATGTAAAAAGCTGCAGAGCAGAGCAATAACATCAAAAGGTTTCTAGAGCAAAGCCAACAGTTTTGGTTTTCAAAATTGGTGTTTCCACAGAGCAGGGGTGGGCTGCTGGGGGTTCACAGGGGTTCGGGAGAACCTCTAGCTAAGATTCTGTGCAGTTCGGAGAACCCCCAAATCCCACTCCTGGCTGGCCAACCCCGCCCCGCCCCTCCCAGGAGTCCCCACGCGGCCCGTTTTGGATGCAGGTAAGTGCAGGGCGCGCGCGGAGGCTCGGAGAGGGCGAAAAATGGGCCTACTGGAGGTTTGGGCCCGTTTCCGGCCTCCAGAGGGCCTCCGCAGCCTGGGGAGGCCGTTTTTGCCCTCCCGGAGGCTCGAGGAAAGCCTCCAGAGTCCGGGGAGGCAAAAACGTCCCCCCCCCATGGTGCAGGAGGCCGACTAGGCCATGCCCACCATGGCCACACCCACCCAGCAACCGGGCAGAGAACCCCTTGCTAAAATTTTTGAAGCCCACCCCTGCCACAGAGGCTGGAAGAAAGCAAGGACTGAAACAGATCACCCATTCCTGGCTGAGCCCATTCTCTCTCTCTCTCTCTCTCTCTCTCTCTCTCTCTCTCTCTCTCTCTCTCTCTCTCTCTCTAAATTATCCTATCAAAATCTAGCTCATCCAAAGGACCAGCAGCGTCTTCCTGATTAAATTATGGAAGTGGAATCACCTGAAACTGATCAGAAGTAATGTTTAACCGTGATAAATGCAGACCGACTTTTTGGCATTTGGATGATATAATCTCAGTCAACCAAACTACTGCATAAGGCCATTCCACCCAGAGATCAATGTCAGCTAAAAAAAAACCTACCTGTGGAAATGAGACCAAGTGCGAGGCCTCTACGTTTGTCAAAGTATTGGCACGTGATTGTGACGGTGGCAGTGTACAATAAGCCACATCCAAGTCCTAAAGGCATAGAAAAGTTTATGGCAAATAATCAGTGCCCCAGAACTCTTGACTAATGTGATTCATGTTCAATGAAAGGACACAGGGAACCATTCTGGAGGGTTCCCCAAACATCTGCACTGTTCACCTGAATATCAGTGAAATTCTGGGGCCCCACAAATCTCTTGGAAATTCAGCCACCCACCAGGGAAGATTAGGGACCAGGTTTAAAGTCCACCTTCTAGAAGATGCCTTTAACTCCTGAGCATTTGATTCTCCTGCTATCTGGTGGGGCCAAAGAGGACCTTGTGAATTTTCTTACCAACAATAATTCCATAGGAACAAAACAGAAAGTAGATATTGGGAGCAAAGCTGCTTATCATCAGGCCTCCTGCAACCATGAAGCTACTGAAGATGGTCACTGGCCGTGCGCCGAAAGCGGAGACGCAGGTGCTGCAGATGGGACCTTCATGGGGACAATTGGGGTGGGAGGGGAGAGAAAAACAAAGGCACAATCTTATTTTGAATGATGAAAAGGAGTTGATCAAGAGATTGGCTGACCTCTCTTAAATCCAAAAAGAAGGGCTCTAGGCTCAAGATATTTTAATGCTTATTTCATCATTTTTACACCAGGAATGTTCTACCACCAACTAAGCCTCTGAGAACCACATCAGAGTGGTGGTGGAGCTGCACCATGCCAAGCCCCCTCCCCTCTTTGTCACAGGTCAGCAAGGATGTTGCCCTAAAGGGAGTTACCAGGCTAATGCTCAGGTGACTGTGTATATATAAGATTGTCATCCTATGGACTTAACCAATAAACCCATCACACAATACATACAGCAGCAGCTGGTTCCTCCCACTTTCTGCCTCTCAGCAGGTACAAAACCATCCATATACTTTTTCTTCCCATCACGTGTTTAGATAAACTCCTGTTTGCACCATCTAACGTCCTGTGTGCCTGCACATGGATCAGTCCAACTGAGGATCATGAGGTTGATTTTCGATTCAGAGGACTGTAGACTTCTTAAATTGAACCAAACCATATGAGGAGATGGTGTGATTTAATTTGCAACTCTGCAGCAATTTCTGGGGGGGGGGGGAAGGGGGCAATAATTCCTTCACTTCTAACCGTCCCCCTTCCTCCGTGGATTTCTGGTATCTCTACTCTTGTCATCCTTCTCCACCGCTTTGCAAGAGTTAAAACAGCCAGAATGGACTGAAACAGAAATAGCAATAGCAATAGCACTTAGACTTATATACCGCTTTACAGTGCTTTATAGCACTCTCTAAGCGGTTCACAGAGTCAGCATATTGCCCCCAACAATCTGGGTCCTCATTTTACCCACCTCAGAAGGATGGAAGGCTGAGTCAACCTTGAGCCGGTGAGATTTGAACCGCTGAACTGCTGAACAGTCAGCTGAAGTAGCCTGCAGTACTGCACTCTAACCACTGCGCCACCTCGGCTCGGAAATAAGGAGGTAGAGACTGTTTCAAGGAAACGCAACGGAGAACTGATGGGAGGATAGACTGAAAGTGAGATCTGGGAACCAGTGACCAGTTTTAAGCCTATTAGAAGTTTCAGTTTTCAGCCTGGCATACCATTTTAATTTAAACAAACTCAAGACTGAAAGGTAATCCGTAAAACAGAGAGCCACTAAGTAGGCCTGTGCATTTTTGTGCCTTTTCATGACTTGGCACCAGGAGCCAAGGGCTAGATAAGCTTCACCACTCTTACAAAAGCAAACCCCTAGAATTGTTCATGGTTTTGCTCTGTTCATCGTGGATCATGCTTTCCTGTTAAAGGATTTTGCAGCAGGGAAGTCAGGTGGGGCAGGACACTGAGTGAGGTGGGCAGGAGCACCACCCTAACCCTAACCCTAACCCTAACCCTAACCCTAACCCTCCATGAGCTTGGGATGGACAATCAGGAGAAGCTGAACAAGGGCTATCTTCCCACCTTTGCTCTTTCAAGCAATGCTGTCCATGTCTGCTGACTTTGGGGAACAGACATTGCAGGTGTCTTCAGGTTTCCCGAACCTGCAAAGCCAATTTGTCCAGGAATGAAGGCGATGTCCATGCACAATGAGGCAGAGGCAGTCCAACAACTGCAAGACCAGGGGAGCTCCAAGGAAGAACTTGCCCTTGCTAAAAATGGAGTCCCTTCCTTCATCCAGCCCTTCTGCCTTTGGTCCTCTTGCCTGAACCTGAGACTCATTTGTGGGAGTTGAAGTCCCCACGACTGAAAGTTGCCAAGGTTGGGAAGCCTTGCTCTAGGCGCCTCCTGACCTTCCCATGGAAAGCATCTCTTGGGGAACTTAAATCCCCAGTTTCCAGCCTTTCTCTACCAAGTCCACCAAAGAATCAGAAGGCAGGACAAGAAGCAACGGATGGAAACTAATCAAGGAGAGAAGCAACCTAGAACTAAGGAAAAACTTCCTGACAGGGAGAACAATTAACCAGTGGAACGACTTGCCTCCAGAAGCTGTGGATACTCCAACACTGGAGGTTTTTAAGAAGAGATTGGACCGCCATTTGTCTGAAATGGTACAGGGTTTCCTGCTTGAGCAAGGGGTTGGACTAGAAGATCTTTATGGCCCCTTCCAACTCTGTTATTCAGTTATTCCGTTGAGTCGAGGCAGCTTCCTTCCTCTCTCAGTGTTTTACAAGCAACAAAGGCTGGTTTTCTTTTGAGATTCACACTTCTCTCTGCCACTCATTTCCATTCCTCACGCTCTTCTTCTTCTCCCCCACCTGTTCTTCCTGCTTTTCTATTCTTCCTTGCTTGAACGTCATTTTGCAAGGCCTGCTAAACCTACAGACTTCCAATGCATTCATGTTTCCACTTTTAAATCTATTTTTACCACAAAGCAGTTAGAGTAGGGCCAGCGACCATCTCCTTTGCTGTGACTCACACAGCTATCCAAAAAGCCTTTGTATTTTTAGCACCTTTAAGGTATGCAAAGTCATTGTGGTACCGTTATAAAATCCACAAAGGTCAAAATCATTATTTTAGATACCAGAGAAGTTATTATCACCTCCAATGGGCACTGTCAAAAATCACCTCTTATCAGCCCTGCCCTGCATTAAGGAAATTTGCATATAGATGCAATTCTGCCAGATCATTTATTCAATCTCTTATTACTCAACTCTGTTCTACAAATAGAGAAGCAATTATTGCTTCTCCTGTAATCTGCATCTGCATATCTCTATTTTTTACACTGCAAAGTTTTAAAAGCATTTTCCTTCACTGCTTCTCACACATGTATTTTACCTTGGCTTAAATAAATACATTATCATCACCATCACTACCATTTTTTTTATAAAACAGAAATGACAAAGTAGTTTACAATAATTAAAGTAATATTTAAAAGCAATAGAAAACAAAAAATCCCATATTAATCCCCATACTCCCCAATTCCCTTACAAATGTCTGACCTGCAGAATTTTAGAGGACGATTTTGGAGGTAAAACCAGAATCTTTTTTTATGGGCCAATGTTGGATATTTTTACATTTTATAGCTCTTTGTCCTTCCACTGAACTGAGTCAGGTTAAATGCAGACATACTCGAGAGTCAACAGCTTATAAAAACCTAACTCTGCAAATGGCAACTTCTATTTTAATTCTTTTTGAAATTAGTGTAATTTATACCTCTTGTGGTGAATACACAGAACTGAACTATCTAATTTGCGAAATTCTGGCCTTCAATTTTCCCTACACTAAAGATGCTGTGTGTGCAAATATTCCAGTTCTAGAGATTCCCTATTTCTCGCATCATCTAATATGTAAAATCAGAGACTTGCCAAGATACAGTAGCTGTTGCTATGATTAGAATGGAAATATATATTTGTGTTTCAATCCTAACTGCAGGAAAGGGGCTGCAAATCTTTAGTCATCGGTGCTTCAGATATTATGTGGCTCTCACAAAGCGAAAACCACAACATTTGTCCTACTCTTAACTGCCTGCTAAACTGAAATGGAAAGCAACTTCCCACAGAAATCATTGCCACCATGTTTTCTGGTACTAAGTACAACGGCAATGACTTGAGCAGATTATCTGAAGAGACCAGGGTGATGGCAAATAAATGATTATTCTTAAATTCCTTGTAATAAAGGTTACTGGTTTGCAGCTGTGTGTCATTTGGCAGTGAAAGGCCATTGCTGGAATTGATCTTCCCACTGAAAGAAATGCCAGCCCCTTTTTCAGTGGAGTTTTATTTCTTTAAAGCAAAGGTCTTCTAAATAAACATAAGGGTTAGATTATTTCTTTTCTTTTTTTTTTTTGCAAGGTAGACTTACTTGCGAGCAGCCCCACTCCACTGGCCAGGGATCCGACCCAGGCGGTCTTTCCTTTCCCTTCTCCAAAGAGATCCAGCCATTCCATGTAGAGCACCCCAACCGCCAAGGGCGACCCGTAGCACAAGAACTGGGTGAAGAAGGAGCTGAGGACTATCACCCATCCCCACCCACCATCGGGTGATTTCTGGAACACCATTTTCCAGCAGGATCTGAGGGGTCACGAGCCCTGCGGGGAGAAAGAGAAACAAATGGGGGGAAAAAGGACACAGCTGACCCAATGCTGGGCATGCACTGACTGAAGGCCACCATGAATCTGAGCTCAAGGATGAGAAGAGGAGGATGACACAAGACCTTGGGAACCTGTGCCAAGGCAAACAGCCAGCAATTTCTGGTTTCCACCCAACTGCTCTCAAAAGCTACATTCAGCCCAGACCTTTTCTCTCACAGCCACTGGCTGGACTATGGTCTGTCCAAGCTGTGGCTTTGTGGTCCTCTGGACAAACAGCCAATTGGAACAGCCCTAAAGGCGATGCCACAAAACTGCCTCTTCTTGCCCCTCTCTTTTTCAGTGAACTAGAAGCTGTGGGGCCACCTGGCCTTTGCAGCTTCCATGCAGGTTGCGTAGCAGGCTTTGGGGCCTGGACAGCTCCCCTCCTTGGCTGCCAAGATTTGAACATCTAGAAGGACCACCAGGGATGCTTCTTGCAGATCAGGCTTTCGTTTGCAGGAGAAAAGTGGTCCTTTGGAGCAGCATCCCTGGGAACAGGGCAAGAGGCATGCTTGCTGCCATCTACTCCTTGTCTACTACGTAACCCAAGGGGAGGGTTCTATCTATTTCTCTGTGAAATGCTGCGCACTAGGAAACAGAAGACTTGAAGCTCTTGGATATTTCTGCAGCTAATTTTGATTCAGGGATGTGTGTGGGCATTGAGGTGGGTCACATCTAAGAAGACTTTACCCTTCCGACCCCGCAGTTTTTGCCAAGTCTTGTTGCCCAGAGAACTTGCCCTTCTGCACTCCCAGATCCTGGTCTTCATGAGGCAGCTAACTAGAAATTAACAGACCTTCCAGGGGACGATGCAAACTCTTGAAATGTGTTAAACGTCTGAGCTCCTCCTCCTCCTCAAGGGAGCTGGGTGCCCAGTCTTTACTGTCCCATTTGGTGAACAAAATACATTCCTGGAGAAGGACTTTGGATTACTGTTTAAATTAACTTGAAAGCAAGTTAATCTTGCTGCAAGATAGAAATAGGTTGTCCTGCCACTCCTGCCCTTACAGCAAACATTCGTGTCCCCATCAAAAAGCTCAACACTCTAATTTTCGACAATCCAAGCTGGTTCCTTCCAAAATCTCCTCTCTGGCTCAATAACCTGCTTTACCTGAGTGCTTCTTTCCAGAGAGGTGATGCAGCTTGATAAGGCTCCCACACCTCCTCAGCCCTGGGGCAAAATTTCCTTCTGCAGTACTGCAGCTGTGTATTTTACTGGGATATCTAGACCGTAATGGGAAGGAGCTCTCCTCAAACATGTATGACAGGGGAGTCAAACTCAAGGCCTAGGGGCCAGATCTGGCCCGTGAGGTACTTAGATCTGGCCCACGGAGCCGCTCTGGAAACAACGAAGGACCGGCCTGCAGTGCTTCTGCCAGCGAAAACAGGCTCCCGAGCTCCGTTTTCGGCTGCCACGGCCTCCTGCAACCCTCTGCCAGTGAAAACGGAGCTCGGGAGGGCCATGCCTGGCCATCGCAAGCTCCGTTTTCGGCTGCCACGGCCTCCTGCAACCCTCTGCCAGTGAAAACGGAGCTCGGGAGGGCCGCACGCAGCCCTCCTGAGCTCCATTTTCACTGGCAGAGGGTTGCAGGAGGCTGTAGCAGCTGAAAACAGAGCTCGGGAGCCTGTTTTCGCTGCAGAGCGCTCGGGCCACCACAGGTGTCCCCGACAGGAGTGACGTCGAGCTGGCCACGCCCACCCCAGTCCTCCGAGGTCAAACACAACCCTGATGCAGCCCTCAATAAAATCGGGTTTGACACCCCTGATGTATGACATTCAGCATGAAGAAAGTAAAAATGCTAAAATATTATTTTGTTCCAATTAGCTGAAGCACAGAGGAACGGTCAACCCGCTAGGTCAGGGGTTGGCAACCTTAAACACTCAGAGAGCCATTTGGACCCGTTTCCCACAGAAAAGAAAACACCGGGAGCCACAAAACTCTTCCCGTGCCTGACTATTTCCTGAGCGGCCACAAAACTAGCATATATAGTTGAATTAAAGATTCTGTTTTCTTCTGAAACTTTTCTTTTCTTGGATTTATCCATGGTTGGCCTACCGGGGGTCGAAAAGCTGAATAAATCGCGTGCCAGCAGGTATCACACATTGGCAGTTGTGACACATATTTTGAGCGACAGGGAGCCGCAGCAGAGGGATGAAAGAGCCACATGCGGCTCCAGAGCCGCGGGTTGCTGACCCCTGAGCTAGGACATATCACCAAGTCAGAATGTTTTTCTCCTTCCATCCACACACGTGGGAAAGGACCTAAAATACAGGAGTAGCCTCACCACCCTACATTCTGGCCTGCTTTCTGCTTGAGTTGTTCCACTGAAACATCTGGGCCCAGAAGTGCACAAACAGGGTCTCTCCTGACGGTGAAGGCACAAATGAATCCTAAAGATTCCTGAGGAACATCAGAAGGGCTGAGATGATTCTTCGGAAGACCCAAAGGGGCTTCTGGCAGCCTTGGGGGTCATGTGGCATCCACCTGCAGCTGTTCCCAGGATTGTGTGGCTGCCTCCGCAGCTGCAGTGGGAGCCCAAAGAAGACAGGTTTGGCTTAAGAACTTGCCACCCTGCGTGCTCCAAGTCCCCGTTTGCACTGGGCTGCATTTGAGCTGCACAACCAAGAAGAGGCATTTGGTGAAGGAGAGTCTGCTTATCAAGCCCTCCCTGTGACAATTGCCTCAAGCCACCTCAGTCTCCTTCATCTCACATGCAGATGAACACAACAGCTGCCTTGAGCCCGGAAGAAACTTGTTTCCACCTCCAGTCATATAGAGAGTAGATGTGACTCAGGGTTGTAACTGCTGTGCTCTTGGTTGTCCGAGTTTTTTTTGTTTTGTTTCCTGCAGATGTTTTGTTGCCAGGTTAGGTAACACCATTCATAAATGTTTATGTTGCAGATTTAAGGCTCTGAGCACTCTGCTTCCTGGTGTCCTCAAGACTGCTTCCTTCTTAACTGATGGAACATTTTGTTTGTGCATAGACAGAGGTGGAGAGGCAGCAAAGAATTTGTTTTTAGGACAGGATCACTGCAGTCCCTCCCTCCTCTGGGTGAAAATGTCCCACCCCACTGGATGCTTCCTGCCTAATTACCTATTCTAGCTCTCATTCAGGCTTATGTTCAGCCCATCAGTGGAATTCCTTCTCATCCAACATTTCTTCAACACAATATTTGCATCCTAAGACTTTCCTTGTCTTTCTTTTCTTTTTCTTCTTTCCTCTTTCTTCTCTTTTCTTCTTCTCTTCTCTTCTTTCTTTCCTTTCTTCCCCCCCCCCCCTAAGACTGCTGCCAAGATTAAAAAAAGAGCATCCTACATCTGATAAGTATGGTCTCCTTCAGACTTTTGGTAACTGTAAGAATGTCACTTTTTGCAAATAGATAATCCTATACTTCAAACTTACAAACTTCCTCCTGTTTGAGTCTTTAAGAAGCTTGGAAACTGAAATTCAAACCTTTTGCTCTCTTGTTCTATGGATGTTTGCCCTCCTCCGCGAGAGGGCCCTGCTTGCCCCCCCTCCCCCAGATATGAGCCACCGGGGTTGGGGGATCCCCACTTTTCAAGGCAGGGACCTTGAAAGGTGCTCAAATCCATGGAAAGGTTGACTTCAGTGAGGTTTACTCTTGAGTTGAGTTTGACCAGCCTCCCCTTATGCTAAGCCCAATTAATTGGCTTCGATGCTTTTGCTTGTTGGCTTAGTCCTGGGGGGCTGAGGGTGTTTCTACTGAAAGG
>QLTV01000970.1:528180-540537 GCA_003457575.1 Thermophis baileyi
CCAGAGAACTGGAAAAGAGCTGATTTTGTTCCCATCTTCAAAAAAGAAAAAAAAAACCAGACCCAGTAAACTACAGACCAATCAGCCTAACATCAATACCCAGGAAGATACTGGAAAAGTTAATAAAAAACCAGATCTGCCAACATCTACTGTAGAAATGAGTAAAGTAATAACTAGCCAGTCAGCATGGGTTTGTAAAAAACAGATCATGCCAAACCAATCTTATTTCATTCTTCAACAAAGTGACTAAATTAGTAGACCAGCAAAATACTATGGACATAATATAGACTTCAGCAAGGCATTTGACAAAGTAGACCACAACCTACTTCTTGGTAAGCTAGAAAAAAGTGGGATAGATAGCATCACCACCAGATGGATTCGTAACTGGCTGACAAACCATACTCAACGAGTAGTCCTTAACAGGTCTACGTCTACATGGAGGGAAGTAAGCAGTGGTGTACTACAAGGTTCCATCTTAGGCCCAGTACTCTTCAATATCTTCTTAAATGACTTAGATGAGGGAATAGAAGGGGAACTTACCAAATTTGCAGATGATACTAAGCTGGCAGGAATAGCTAATACCCTAGAAGATAGGCTCAAGATCCAGATGGATCTTGACAGACTTGAACACTGGGCCCTATCTAACAAAATAAAATTCAACGTAGAGAAAAGTAAAGTCTTACACTTAGGCAAGAAAAACTAAAGTACACATATAGACTGCGTGAAACCAGGCTTAATAGCAGTAACTGTGAGAGGGATCTTGGAGTCTTAGTGGACAACCAGTTAAATATGAGCCAATAGTGTGTGGCAGCAGCCAAAAAAGCCAATGCAATCCTAAATTGCATTAACAGAGGGATACAATCAAGATCAAGTGAGGTACTAATACCACTCTATAAAGCCTTAGTAAGACCACACCTAGAATACTGCATCCAGTTTTGGTCACCATACAATAAAAAACATGTTGAGACTCTAGAAAAAATGCAGAGAGGAGCAACCAGGATGATTAGGGGACTGGAGACTAAAACATGAAGAACGGCTACAGGAATTGGGCATGATTAGTCTAGTGAAGAGAAGGAGCAGGGGAGACAAGATAGCAGTGTTCCAATATTTGAGGGGCTGCCACAGAGAGGAAGGGGTCAAGCTATTTTCCAAAGCACCTGAAGGCCAGACAAGGAATAACGGATGAAACTGATCAAAGAGAGATTCAACCTAGAAATAAAGAGAAACTTTCTGACAGTGAGAACAATCAACCAATGGAACAGCTTGCCTTCAGAAGTTGTGGGAGCTTCATCACTGGAAGCTTTCAAGAAGAGATTGGACTGCCATTTGTCAGAAATGGTGTAGGGTCTCCTGCTTGGGCGGGGGGTTGGACTAGATGACCTACAATGTCCCTTCCAACTCTGTTAATCTAATCTAAGATTCTAGAGGAACTTCATGGTACAACTGAATAAATAAGAACATTTTTAATCATTTACAAGGATGGTTCTAATAAAGCAGATATTTTAAGGCATATTAAGTATTTTACACGATCACCATAAATACTGCATTACACTTTTACACAAATGTGTAAGGAATATGGGTAACAAAGCTCATTTCCGAAACGCTTCAATGCCAAAAGCACAGAATTCTCTCCTGGTGCTGCCAACCGCAACTCATCCAGCCTCTTCTTCAAAGAGAGTTGTCCCCTCTTCAGAGGAATTCTCTGCAGATTTAACTGAGCTATCCATTCAAACTCACAGGCTGGCCATGCCCGGCTTAACTTCACGACAGTGCTAACTTCCAAGTAACTAAACTGCCGGCATTTCATCCCTTCCAACCAGCAAAGCTGGTAGACTCCAGATACCAGAAGGACTCCTCAAAATTAACAAGAGCCATAGAGATCAAGCAGCAGGAGAATCCCCATCAACTCAGCAGACCTTGCCATCTGGGCAGAAGGACTGAAATGTTGTTTCCCCTAGAAATGCCTTTGCGGTACGAGAAGGCCAGGGTTGCCTCCTGAAAGAGAGGGGCCACCAGGCTGCCTCAGGGCCTTGCCTGCCCAACATCATCCCTGCTTCTGAGGCTGCTGCTGGCCTGCCCCATGCAGAGGCCTGGAGTGACCTTTAGCTTCAGGTTAGGCCCAAGGCAAGGTGTGCTGTCAATCGCAGAAGAGAAAGTGACAGACTGGGGCCCCAGAGCCCTGAACTCCAGAATGAACGAAGCCCAAACCTTTCATCGTCCATTTCCAGACTGGATTCACTTTCAGACAGCTGCCGGCACAAGGCTTCCCTTCGCTCCATCTCCCTCTGCAGTTTCCTTTGGAGCCTCAGGTTCTCCTCCCGCATGTGACGTTCTTCCTCCAGGTACTGGGCCATCTTCTCTGAATCTGGGGTTTCAAAATGGCTGGTTATTAAACCCATGGCTGTGCTTTAGAAGGACCACAGATATTGGCAAACGTTGCACAACTCAACCCTCAATTCAGCTGAAATCAAAGGTGGTGAATATGGAGAGCTGAGCAAATCACAGTTTAATCTTAAATTGGCATTACACTGGATACAATTGGAACCATCCATGGTTCCCCACGGTCAATTCATACCTATCGGAAAGTTGTTGGTTAGGTAAAAGTGAGAGTGGCGGTGCCTGGTTCAGGCAGACTTAGCAGCCATCCTCAAAAGCAGGGGTCTCCAAACCTGGCAACTTTAAGACTTGCGGACTTCAACTCCCATGGTTGTCTGAGGAATTCTGGGAGTTGAAGTCCACAAATCCACAAGTTGCCAAAGTTTGGAGATCCCTGCTCAAAAGCATTAATATTAGCTCCGAAAATCTCAACTGTGGAGTGACTCACAATAAACACTTCTTGTCCCGAAGGAGTAACACCACAATTACCAAGCTACCAGGAGCAAGCCTTGAGTTGGGCAGAACATCTACCCCTGAGACAACTGTCTCTGTCGTGATGGCAGAAATGACAATATAAATGGCCAAAAACTTCCCAAAGTATAGGGAGGGGGAGAAGGCTCAGGAATTTTGGGTGTTGAAGTCCACAGGTCGGTAAAGCTGCTACAGTTGCCGATCCCTACCCGACAGTTTTGGCCTAAACCAGGGGTCCCCAAACTTGGCAACTTTCAGACTTGTTCACAAGTCTGAAAGTTGCCAAGTTTGAAGACCTCTGACCTAAACAGAGATTTGGGGACAGAGATCAGAAAAAACCCAGAGTGCTGCAGCCTGATGGAGGCCAGAAAGCCATAAATTGTCCTGGGTCACGTCCCTGTTGCTGTAGTCACCCACCAGGCCTTCAAGGACAACTGTGGGGCAGACAGAAGATAAGGGTAGAGGCCCACAAGAGGCTTTTGAATTCTAATGCTCCAGGCTAACATTTGCACATTGGCCGCCCTGATTCCCAGATGTCTGTGGCATGCGCTTACTTCCAAGGGACAGGCAAGGACACGAAGATTACAGCTTCCTTTGAAGTGACAGCACTAATTTTGCACACCTTGCCAACGAGGACTCAGCCTAAAAACAAATGTCTTCTTCATTCCCCTCCTCAAAGGGCGTTGATTGTTGCTAAATGCTCTGTCTCAGAAAGCTAAGTTGAAATATTGCCGCTAATTTCTGCCTAGAAAAAAGGCTGCCAGTTCAACCTATTCCGAACGCAGAGAGTAGGCAGAGAAGTCACCGACCCACAAATATCCAAGGAGTGGGGGGGAGCTAACTTTTTACCTTCAAAGGCTGGAAGAAATACGATCAGCCAAGATGGGTCCCTCCCTTTGCTTTTTCAGTTTGAATCTGAAATCCAGGGCCTCTTCCCCCATTTATTTCCCCATCTTAAGCACAGACTTCAGGATCCTACCCTTACTCCCTACACCCCTTTCTCTGTGGAGACAAAAGCCCTCAAAACACAGGATCCCTGTGATGAGATGTTCGCCAAAGTCACTAACAAACAGTCATTGTTTGAGGTTACTCTAAGAAGCTGTTCACTTTTATTCAGACTGAATTTAAATATCTCAGATTTGAAGCAGGCATTAGAGAACTCAGTGTGAATCATGACGATCAAATTCTGAGCATTAAGGTCTGCTTTTCTATGCCAAAAATGACAGATTCCCCCAAGATGTGCACAGGGAAGGTAATCCCACCAGCAGCCCATCTGGATCCCCTCTAGATGTTCAGGGCCCTTCTGGACTGTTCAAATCTCACCACTGCTTCCGGACACCAGCTTGGAGATAAGGAGGAAAAGAGGATAAACTTCGGTAAATTTCTTTACACTCTCATTACAGGGCCTCCTCTGTTATTTCATGCCTCGCTCGGTTGTTGTTGTTCCTTGGAGAAGGCCTCTCCTTCCTTCCATTTTGTGCTGCTTTGTGGCCTTCCTTGTCAATGTCGTTGCACGTCTTGGCTCACAACAAGCTGCTCAGTGCAAAAGGACCATGTACTCTGTGTGTCCAGAGGATGGCATAATGCTCTTAGATAATATTAAGGCATTAACAGCTAAAGTCTTCTCTCTAGTGCCACTGATGTTGCTTTCCGAAAAATAATAATATATATAACACAGACTGCGGCATTTTCACATCTTTTGAAAAGACCTTGTCCAAATAAGTTGGCAATTCAAATTGAGCTAAACATGGTCAATGTTCTTCCCCTGCCCCAATATGTACATTTAGTACTGTAAAAAAAAAAAAAAACACAACGCTATCCGTTTAGCAAAGCAGATTAGAGAGTTGTAAAACCACACCTAATCATTTTATGGTGAACTAAAGTAAGATAAATGACCTGAAACTTATATTCATCCTACTTGAGGGGAAAATGTAGTACTAATAAAGAGGAATATTTGCAGCTCAGGGCTGGCCTGTGGGGTCCTTGGTGCTCTCTGAGCTTGGTTGTTTTGTTGCACACATTTCATTACCTAAACTAGATAACATCAGCACTGATGATGTTACTGAGTTCGGGTAATGAAATGTCTGCAAGAAAACAAACAAGCTCAGAGAGCACCAAGGAAAACGTAGGTTGCAGTACGGACACTCTGCTACCTAAAAAACAGCACTCTGCTTATGAACTTGGCCTGGAAATCCCCCCTTCTGGATCAGGGATAGTTCTACATGACGCAGGAGGCAGCGCAGCCAGATAAGAAGCCAGGACTTACGCTGTAGCTGTGCTGCTCGGAGCTGTTTCTTTAACCTCTCTACCTCGTTCTTCAGAAACCTGATATGCCGCATCATATTTTCTGGAGAGTCTATTTCCATTGATATGTCCCTTGGCGATGGAGGAGCAGACACAGGCTGGTCCAGTTTCTCCTGGAGAATTCTGAAATTTTAAAAAATGTTTATATTGGCACTTTTGGCTTCATTTCTTTGGAACGTATTAACAGAAATCAAGATGATCTGAAATGGGCAATATTCTCTTTTCGGCAAAGAAAGGTGAGCGCGGATTGTGCTGAAGAAATCAAACCCCCACAAGTAGGGAATTGTGAGAAAGTATTATCTGCCACCCCTCTGGAATGTGGGCAACCACTTGTCTGTCACATGCCGGGGATCAATAAACCCACACAAAGAGTCAGGGCTAAAGCCTAGCCTGGTGGCTCCAGATTTCTGATTAACAGGCCAGGCAAGTGGTCATCATACTCCATGTTCAAAGGGTGCGAAGAAGGCAGGGATTCCCACCCAGAATTCCCCCAAGCGTGTGGTCCGTTTTTTCCTCCCTTTCTCTCTGAACAAGATTGCCTCAGTCTCAGAAGGAAGATTCAGGGCACCACTTTAATTTTTTTTACAGGTTTAGAAATTTTTAAAAAAAAAAAATGGTTGGGAGAACAAAGGATCAAAGTGAGGCCCATCCTTTCATTAGCTAGCATTCCACATCCATGTGTTTGCGGATCCTTCAAGTTCTGCTGCTTTTGTGAAATTTTCTGAACGCCGTGAAAGGTTATTTCTGACAAAAATCGGGATTCGGCACAAAGATTTCTAAATAGCAGTGGCTAATATTTCATGTGAGACGCATAAAGCAAAGCCTAGTAACGGGATAGAAAGGGCCCTTTCCAGTGGTGAAATCCACTTTTTACTACCGGTTCTGTGGGCGTGGATTGGTGGGCGTGGATTGGTGGGTGTCGCAGGGGAACGATACTGCAAAATCCCCATTCCCTCCCCACTCCTGGGGGAAGGATACTGCAAAATCCCCATTCCCTCCCCACTCCAGGGGAAGGAAACTGCAAAATCCCCATTCCCTCCCCACTCCTGGGGCCAGGCAGAGGTGGCATTTGCCGGTTCTCCGAACTACTCAAAATTTCCGCTACCGGTTCTCCAGAACCGGTCAGAACCTGCTGGATTTCACCCCTGGCCCTTTCTAGTGAAGCAGTCTTAAATGCCATGTTATATTTACTCTCTGGCCTTGCAACATAACATAGTTTACTGTTTTCTTCTTGTGTTTTTTTTATTGCCCCTTGTAATAGCTACATTTCAGGGAGAAGCTGTAAAATCTGCCCCTTCCTGCCCCCCCCCCAATGGAGTGAATGGTTGGGAGGAGCAAAGGAGAAACCCCACCTTTTTTCGGCTTCCAGTTTGTCCATCCTCTTCCAGAGACGGTTCACGAGGGCTTCCTGTTCTTGTTCAAGGGTGTTTTCCAGATCAATCTTCTCGCGTCTTAGCTAGGAGGCAAAGAGTGGTTGGTTAAGATGGGCTGGGGCACTTTGGGATTCCCCGTCTGGCCTGCAGCCTGAGATCTCCTGCTCCTCTCCCATCCAGTTCTAATCAGCTCAGCCAAGGTCAACCTGATGCTGCCACCCAGCCGGGCTTTCTCTGTCCTTCTCTGATTATTCTAGCTTTGGGGAGTTCAAGGCAAGGCCAGCCCTCTTTATTCTCCTAGGAGGGAAGGCGTGCTAAGAGAAAGCAACCAGCTTGAAGTCACCCAGACAGCTCCACAGCCAAGGGGGAGTCCTGGACACAGAATTTGGGGGTCCCAGCCTGACCCTGTCACAACAACACAGTGCTGGATGTTACCAATTCAGGCCGTTCTCATTCTGGGAAGTGGCGATTTCGGGAAGAGAGCGGTGCTTCGGCAATCCTTTGTGCTAAATCCCCTTTTCATGACAATTGTAAGTCTCACTTGGTTTACTAATCAAAACATAAATTTTAGCGGGTCCCCAAACTCAGTTGTGGCTTGTGGGTTCTGGGAGAGGCTATCAAAGCAAAAGATCTAAGAATGCCAGCTCAAACATCCAGATTAGTGACTTTTGGATTATCTCAGGCGGGGGGTGGGGGTGGGGTTAATCTTTTGGGGTTGATGAGTGGGCACTGCCCTCCAATGGTCGCTGTTCCATCTGTTGGCCAGAGATGACCTCCCTAGCCTATTCCCACCACCCATCCCTCTTACAGCCTTCTGGCACCGGTCCAACTCTTTCCCCAGCTTTTCACATAATAGCACATATTGTAGATGTTTTTAGCCTCTGGGAAAATCCTAAGGAAGGAAGGTGAGCCAAGAGGCAGGGACCAATCCCAATGTCCTGCTGGGAGAGCAGAAAGGTCCTATTCCAGCTTGGAGCAATTCCCGTTCCACCGGCAGGCTGGCTGAGCTGTTCTGCAGGGCTGGGCTGGGCTGGGCGCTTCTCTTCCTCTAACAGCACCCACTGCTCGTGGGGCTTGATGGAAAGGAGGGGGCACTAGTCACCAGCCAAGATGGCAAGAAGAGGCAGAAGGTCACTTGGGGAAGGGGAGCAGCCGCAGCACATCTTGGGAGAAGGGCCCGGCTTCTTGGCGTGAAAGTGGCACAGAATGACTGGTGTAAAGAAGCAAACATGCCTGTTACCAATCTGAGAAATGGGTGCCCTCAAATTACCAATCCTTGATTCTTGGTTCAAATTGCACTGCAGGCGCAAGTGGGCTTGTCCTGCCTCTGTCTGGGTTGTCCCCACTGCAGACGAACGGAGCCAACTGCCCTGCCAGCCAACCACTCCCTGCCACTAAGCAGAGGAAGTGCTCCTTGGGGGAAGGAGCATTTCAGTCGGAATGAAATGGGATGAGCACCTGGGAGCATGATTGTTAACCACTCTTATTAGGAAAACTGAACCAACTAAATAGCCACCCAAAGTAGCAACAGGACACTTTTCATTTCAATGAGAAATTAACAACTGCCCAGAACGGGCCCCAGCTGCTGCAGTGCAACTCAAAAAAACCAAACAGCCGTTCTAAAAAGAGATGACGGGTTAGGTCAGCTACTGAAGCAGAGCCAGAGGGAAGAGATTTCCTGGTAAGGATGTGGCAATCAAAGGAAACTCCCTAAAGGCATTTGCAGTTTAGTATTAGCCCTTTGCCAAAGGGTTTATAATACCTGGTGCTGAATTCAGGGACACAACTAACCTTTCCACAAAGGCTGGGAGGAGGCAGAAGGCAACCTCTAATTCTCAGGACTGAGGAACACAACCACTGCAGTGGTGTTCGGAGTCCAGAGTAACCACAATTCTCTCTGCTCCCATGTGACAGGCTGGCCAAGGGAGTTCTCAGCTGAACAAAAGCCACCCACCCAGCATAACCACAGGGAATATTTCTGGTTTAATCGGGAGCCAAAGGCAGCATAGCCCACTACGGGCTGGGCTGCCGAGGAGTGTTCTCTGTGCACACACTTCCTTTCGGGACAAAGACAGAGCAGAGAGCACATCAGAGCTCTGTAACAGGCAGATTCCTTTTTTTTTTTTTTTTTTTTTTTTTTTTATTTAAAAAAAGTTTTTGTTATAATTCTTTTTTTTTTTAATTTTTTTTTTTGAATAAAATTTTAAAAATAAGTCAAAAAAAGCTTTCGACAGAATACCATTATTTTAGAAACTTGATAGTGGAATCAAATGTTAAGACCAAAGAATCCACCAGTAATTTTAAAAATGAGGCTATAAAAGGCTCTTAGAATATAAAAGCAAGAGGAATGAGGAAAAACTGTAGCAAAATGGTGATAAAATACTGTAAGTCTCTTGCATGTGAATAAGTGGCAAGGGCCCCCTTGAGATCCTTTTCCTTCTATTGCAAAAGTTCCTTCAGGGCTTGACTTTATCCGGAAGGTCTTTGGCTAGCTTGCTTATTCGTAACACCATATATCTATCTGCATAGAATTCAGAAAACAGATGTCACCCTTACTAGGTGGACCAGAAAGGAAACATGACCAGATGAGCTAACTCTACATTTATTGTAAAGCTACGCTGACAGAATTTTGCAGGTCTGAAAATACAAGTCTCCTGCCCTCTCCTTTGCAGCCTGAGAAGCTCGGGAGGGTCTCTCTTTCTCCTCCTGCTATGCAGCTGTAGGCTATGCCCTCTTTCATCTAACTGTTCCCTAGGCAGCATTTCTTCATCCTTTCTCACATACCAGTGCAACATCCCACAAAACCATTCCAATCAACAATGCAAGATCTGATCTTGAATTATTTAGTTATATTTAGCAGCTGGAGGTGGCTGCTGGATTGATGGCAGACTCCCCCTCCCCGTCCTCCTTGCCCTCTGCTCTCTACCTGTCCATTTTTTCTTTTATGACAATCATATAGTTGTATTGCCCCTTTGTGCTCTTCTTCGTTGTTTATTTTATTGCTTTATTACCATACTTCTGTGCTGATCACACTCTTTTCATTTCTTCCTTTTTACTGTTGTAAGCCGCCTAGAGTAGCCTCACAGCTAGATAGGTGGCAAATAAATTTAACAAAAAATAAAGGCAAAATAAAGTGGCAGAATCGTCACCAGGAGGAAAAACGGTTTTTAAATTTCAAGTGCATGTCACCAATTAGCATATTTAAGGAGGCCCATGCCAAATCTCTCCTATTTTATTACTAGGGAGAAGGGAAAGCTGTCACCTCATTCCCTATACTGAAGTCAGCAATAAGGTGCCCTGATAGATGGCTGCAAAGGAGCCCAGCTCCTCTCCCCTCCTTGTCTCTTAATGGGTCCTCAGGGGCTGCCTTTCCTCTGGACCAGGGGTGTCAAACTGGCGGCCCACGGGCAGGATGCATCACGCGCAGGCCATGCCCACCCCAGCTCCGCGAATGGGAAAAACATCACGAAACGTCACGTGACGGCAGCGTGACGCCCCAGGTTTGACACCCGTGCTCTGGACTTTTCCCTAAGCACAATCCTCCACTGAGCCTCCCTCCAGACCCAGCACCTTCCCGGCCCGTCTCCTCATAGATGGGGGATCAATCCCCCCCAAAAGTAATGTTTCCTCTCCCCCCAAAAGCTGGGCTGCAAGCTGTGCTGGCCACCAGACCCCCATCGCTGCCAATGTTCCCCTGCCTCTGTGACTTACCTGTTCCAGAGTGAGCTGCTTTGAAATGGTGTCATTTTCCAGTTTTTTAATTTTCTTCATCAACTTGTTGACTTGGAACTCCTGTTCCTGCTCCAGGTGCTGCTCCAGCTCTGCCTTCTCATGCTGCAGCTAAGATCAGGAGAGAAGTCAAAGCCCAAAAGGGTCAGCATTTTGCAGAAGCAAACCAACTTGTATTTTACATAAACACATAAAATCTGGCCCTGGTCAAACCCAGATTGGAAGTGAAACGCAACATTAACACTAAACATGAAGCGCACATAATGTATGAAGCAATTCCACCCAGAAAATGCTGTTGTACCTTTTGAAGGGGCAACTTCAGTACAGTAGGAAATTTCTATTGTGTTTTCTCTCTCTCTCTGGAACAGGTATGTTTTCTACAAATAGGGACAAACTATAGCGATCTACAGCAAATTGGATTTCTAGACATTTCATGCGGGGATGAGGCTCAAGGTGGTTTTTTTTTAAGAAAAGACTGGTATAAGGTCTCCTGCTTGAGCAGGGGGTTGGACTAGAACACCTCCAAGGTCCCTTCCAGCTCTATTCTGACTTTGTGTTAACTTTTTTTCTCTGACTTCCATATATTTCTTCTCCTGCATAACACGGGACTCCATTTGGCACCCCTGACTATCTCCTGATCTTCCGGGGCAACCCCTGTCTTAACAGGGTTCATTTTTACCATGCTCCTAAATCCAGAGGGGAGCTTCACAGTGGGCTCCTCCCCAAAGTCCCTGGTGTATTTTTCACACGGACACCTGAAAGCATCAAGCCTTTCTCTGCTGGTTGCTCCATCACAAAGCATCACATTCTGGAAAGGACCTTCTGAGCCCAGCATCCTGGATATGCCTGAATCCTAGAACCCACTGCTAAGATAAACTCGATTTGTCATGAACCTTGGGGGTGAACTTAATGTACCTCCTGTCTGAATAGGCACATGTTAGATCACCAGGAGGACACACACCAAAAGAGCAACTTCAGTTGGAACCGCTGGCCTCTCCCTGGGGATTCCTGCCTCCACCCATTTTCTGAAACATTTGGGCTGCTCTTGCAAGGCGCTGCAAAGTGGAGCCTGCCAGCTGTGCCAAGCAAGTGCTCTGATCCATTATTTTAGGGACTTTGTTTTCTCAAAAGAATATTTTATTGCTAATCTTTTTGTTCCTTTTTTTTTAAAGTTAATGTCACTTTAAAAGCAGTTATTCTGCCCTGGTTCTTTCCAAAAAGAGACATACAAGACGGGTCTTATCAGCTAGACTTCCTTGATAAATACATTAACTCAGAACTGACAGAGATCAAACAAGCCCTCCTCGCTTTTTGGAGCCGACTTCCTCCATATGTGCAGAAGTCTAAAACTGTAGACAAGTTCAGACAAAGACTGAATATTTCTGAGTGAGAGCTACAAAAAACCAAGGACCCTTCCAATCTGCCTTATTGTGTAGGGCTGGAAAACCAGGTGTCCATTTTCTGTTTTTTAAAATCAATTTCTCAAATTCTCTGAGACGGATGCAGAGTAAACTGTAATTCTATAAACCTAGGGGGAAAAAATTCAAAGTAATAAGCAGCAGCTGGATACCAAATCAAGAAATAACTTTTCTTAGGAGGGTTCCAACCACATCGTTTAAAACACTAAAGGAACTGGTGCCTGGTGCAAATCCAACAGGGCTTACAAGAAATATGGAGCTTGGAAATATCAAATAGATGTCACAATGCAAACACTTGAGGGTCACAAGGGAGACAGCTGTTCTTATACCCAGAATATCTCATGGCTCCAGTTCCATGTATGTTTCATTCTACAATAATCTGCTTCCTCACTTTTCACCTCTTCTGCTAACAAGGGTCTTCCCTTCCGAGGTACCTGCTAACAGGGGCTCACAGTATCTTTGCAAAACATTATGGAACCAATGATGCTGCTACTGAAAGCTAAAAGAGCGAAGTGATCTTCCAAGGACTATATACACCAGATGAGTAGAGTAGAGTAGAGTAGAACATAATAGAGTAGAGTAGAACATAATAGAATAGAATAGAATAGAATAGAATAGAATAGAATAGAATAGAATAGAATAGAATAGAATAGAATAGAATAGAATAGAATAGAATAGAATAGAAT
>QLTV01000970.1:559684-595794 GCA_003457575.1 Thermophis baileyi
AGAAAGAGAGGACGGGAGGAAGGAAGGAAGGAAGGAAGGAAGGAAGGAAGGAAGGAAGGAAGGAAGGAAGGACAAATGAGAATGGGAGAAATAGTAATGTTAAATTACCCAGCTGTTGATCTGGTGTTCACCTAAAGAAATCTGATGAGAGTCTGAAAGTCCTTGGGCATTACACAAATAACACAAAGGTGTGAATCCAGGGTCATCAAGAACATTTCTCAAAGGAACAATAGTTTGCAAAAAGATTAAGAAAACACTATAATTTCAATCTATCCCCTCCTTACTGAAACAGCAGTTTTGACATTGATAAGCAGTACAATTTATACATCAACCTCCCATTGTCTTGTTGAAAGAATGGAAAAGTCTCAAGAGGCTCCAAAAACAATCCCTAAAAAGTCCCTTCAGTGGTCTGCACGCCAGTCAGCTCGGTGACTGAATTTTCTTCAAAATAGGTAGCATTCCCACCGATTATTAAATGATACAATTGTTGGTAGTTCTCTTACCATTCCCTGAAACAGAAAGTTTCTACTTTCATTTCATTTGTAATTCCAGACTTGTATTTGTTCTCCATCTGTGATCCAGTCACCCCCCAACACACCCTTAGTGGTTCACTGATCACTTGAAGTACAGAAACGTCTATGCTTTTGAGGAAGGCCTAGGATCCAGGATCCGGAAGCACTTGGCTCAGGAGAGAGATGAGATTTTGGCTGCATGGGAGGGAGGGAGGGAGGGAGGGAGGGAGGAGAAACTCAGGGTCCTTGGCTCTGAAAATGGAGCATTCCCATCCCTTCCAAGCCACCCAAAGGTCTGAGATGGAAGATCTCAGAGGCAACCATGAGCAGGCCTGGAAAGGAAAGGAAGGAAACAAGAGCAACTCTTCTGGGAAAGAAGAGGAGAATTTGGGGTGGGGGAATCTACTTTTGATAAAAGGCAGACCTGGATGAAAGGTGAAATAAAGAAGGCAGAAGAAGAGGGAGGAACAAAGAGAGCAGACGCTGAAGGCAGAGGTGGGACCCCAAAAAGGCAAGACAAGCAGCAACGGATGGAAACAAATCAAGGAGAGAAACAACCTAGAACTAAGGAGAAAATTCCTAACAGTGAGAACAATCAACCAGTGGAACAAATTGCCTTTGAAAGTTGTGGGTGTTCCATCACTGGAGGATTTTAAGAAGAAATTGGACAGCCATTTCTCAGAAATAGTGTAGGTCTCCTGCGTGACCAGGGGGTTCGACTAGATGACCTCCAAGACCCCTTCCCAACTTTTTTTCCCCTGTTACTGTTTCTGAGGAGGGGTGGAGGAATTCACAATCCTGAGGGGGAGAAAGGGGAAGGCAAAGTTTGCTCAGGGGATTAACACCACGCACAAAGCATTCTGATTGCCATGTCATTGAAGTGTTTTAACACAATTTATTTTATGCTTAAATTATCAACTAGATCATCCAGTGTTGGTGGGGTGTTGTTTTTTTTCATACATATGTAATTAGAGCTATTATCAACAAATCCTGTTTCCATATGAAGATAATTAACAAATTAAAAGTATTTCACCAAAAACCCAAATAAAAATGCCCTTTAAAACACAGCAGCCTTAACAACCTAATATTAATCTGCTAGGATGATTACACATGATTGGCTTCCTGAAAGATTCTACATCTTAGAGCCAGTACACAATATAGTAATATTTTTACAGCGTGCTGCCACTCTTGTTAGCTAAGAAATTCTCTTCCTTCCTTCCCCCCCCCCTCTTTTTTTTTAAATATCCCCCACTGGCGCTCCCAAGAGCATCACCCCAAACTGCCAAAAGCTGCAAGCATTTCCCCCAGTGGAAAGGGGACAGGTAGCACCCCTCCCCCCTCTGCAAAAGCAACTACTGTATATGTTATGGTTTCTGTTACGTTTGAGATCATTTCCAGCAGAAAAACTGGCAAGAGCAACAAACATTAGATGAGGGGCTTTTGTGTTTAGAGGTTATGGATAGGCTTCCACAAGCAGCCCTGCTCTCAAACAGCCGCCGTGCCCAGGCGGCCTCGATCCTCCACCCATTGCAAGCAGAAATGAGGAGGCCTTCCTTAGCAGCTGTGCTTGATGCAGGATCCCGTCTCTCTCACGTCTCAATCTAATATATTTGCAAAACTGGAAAAGAGTTCATCAAAATAAGGCGGAACGCATGCATCAAAATATTAGTACTCGGAGAGAATCCTTGGTTTCACAGAACTACAGAATTCCCCATCTTAGGAATCATTAAATTTGCAGCAGATTTTAAAGATTTTTTTAAAATCAAGCTAGCCTTTTTGCATATACAAACATTATAATCGCTAAATATACAAGAATCTGTGAAGATACACCCAGAATACCTCGGCAGGTGTAGCGGCCCTCCGAGACACTGATTTCTGTTCAATGCAAACGCAGGATTGAGTTTGTGAGCTAGGAGACAGTGCCTGGATCCTCCACTTCTCTTTAGAATTTACACAGTGTTATTTACAATGAGACAAGCAATGTTAGTCTTCTTTGTTGTTGTTGTTTTTAAAAAAATGAAAACAAAAAAAAAACCAAAGGTGTATGTAAGTACCCTGACAGTTTGGGTCTGAGAAAAATAAGGCGAGCTGTTGTGGATTTTAATAATTTTTAGTGCCTTTCGGTAGTTTGAACCATTCTCCAGTGACATTTGAAAATCTCTCGCAACAGGAATTCCTCAGTTTCGCAATGGCTTTGCGTTGCTTCTGTGAAGCCGTCGCTAGGAGCACCCTGGACATCCGTTCACTTCTTCTCTCTCTGCATCCTCTCTAATGTGAATGAAAGTGGGTTTCCATGCTCGTGTAGAACTGGCTCATGCTAAATTAAATTTGTTTTTGTTGTGTTCTTCACATAAAAACCATGCGGTTAATGTGTGGAAGCAGCAAACACACAGACGCGCGCGCACACACACACACACACACTTTTGTCCGTGACTTGATAATTCCTGTTGATTTCATTTGTCCTCGAGTTTCTCTCTAGAATACTGGCAGTAAAAGCACACAGTCTTGGGTCAAGTGGGAAAGGATGGGGAAGAGAGAAAGAGAGAGAGAGAATACCGGTGTTAGAATAGCATTGAGCCTTTCAACCGCAAATAATAATTCTGCATCTCTTCCATAAAACAGAAGACCCACCCTACAGCACCCACTGCGTTGACCCATTCATCTGGCCCAGGTTGGGCCATGTTGGACCACAGCTTCGGCTGCCCATAGACCTCTGAGTTACAGCTGCCACCAAGAGGGTTGTCCAGGGCCAAGAGGTTTAGTACCTGAAGTACAAGGATTACCCACCCCCAGCTACCATATTAGAACAAAACAGAAGCATAGCCAGAGCAAGACATAAATCCAGTTTTTGCCAGTCCTGCGCTGGTTAAACAAGCTTGGTTTTCAGCCACTTGTTCAGGAAAATGTTTCCCAATTCAATGAACTAAAGTAAACAAATGAGATTAGAACCAAATTTTCCAAGCTGGAAGTTATCTGGTTTGTAGGTTACAAAATGTAACACATATCTGATCAGGCTACTAGTAGATCAGCGGTGGGTTGCTCCCGGTTCGGCCCAGTTCTGCGAATCGGTAGTGGCGGCGGCAGGAGGCTCCGCCCACCCGCCCGGGACGCTTCTGTCGCACGCGAGCACGTGCACGAACCGGTAGCAACGGGTTTTAGAACCCACTACTGTAGTAGATGACTAAATTTAAATGGTGTGGCGCCCAGCCCTCTGAAGGACTGCCTGTCCGCCATCATATCTGTAGGATCAGGCAGCTTCGGCTCCGTTCAGATTCCACCAATTAAGCCCTGTCAACCTAGAAAATGGGCCTTTGCAGTACGTGGTTGCCCCCCACTCCCCAACCATCTTCAACCAGCCCTAAATCCATGGTTATTCCCTCCAGCCATGGGTTAAGGTATCAAGGTTCCCTTTAGAACAGTGGTTCTCAACCTTCCTAATGCCGCGACCCCCTCCCCGCCCCCTCCCTGCACGCGATGAGGTGACAAAGGGGGCGTGGTGGGCTAGTGCGTGCTTAGGCGACCCCTGTGAAAGGGTCGTTCGACCCCCAAAGGGGTCGCGACCCACAGGTTGAGAACCGCTGCTCTAGAACGTGGGAAATTGTTTCTAATTGCTTCCTTGGGCCAATTGTGCTTTAAAAAAAAAAAGTTACGTAGTTTTATTCTGTTTTCAATTTTGTGCCCAGAGACATCTTGGGAGCTGGGCAATCTAAACATGAGTCAATAAAATAAATAAATACATCAATGTAAAAAAATTAAATCCAGTGGTTTCACCACAATGGAAAGTATTGCCCAGAGTGAAACAAAGCAAAGCTGGTGTCAGAGGAATGGTTTTCCTTGCTTAAAGATAAAATCAGTGAAATCGAAAAAATCCAAAGTTCTCAGTACTTTGGTCGTATAGGTGATCCACAAAATTAATATTTAAGAGAACAGCCACCGCTGTGATTGTTACTGTAAGAACTCCAGAAAGCCCTCCCTTCTCTCTAGGTCAGTGATGGCGAACCTATGGCACGCGGGGCCATAGCTGAGGGCACGCGAGGCGCTGCCCTATGTCAGCTCCAGCGCGCTGGCCAGCTGATTTTCGGTCTTCCGGAGGGCAGGGGGGAGGTCGTTTTCGCCTTCCCCAGGCTTCAGGAAAGCCTCCGGAGCCTGTGGATGGCGAAAAACGGACCCAACGGGCCTACCGGAAGTTCGGAAATGAACTTCCGGTTGGGCCGTTGGGCCATTTTTCGCCATCCACATGCTCCGGAGGTTTTCCTGAAGCCTGGGGAGGGCGAAAAACAGGCCAACGGCCCAACCGGAAGTCTGGAGGCTTCAGTGAGCCCTACGTGTATGCGCGGGGAGGGGAGCGCAGGGGGGTTGTGTGCGCATGCATGGGGGGTAGGGCATTGCATTATGGGTGTTATTGCGCACGCCCTTTTGGCACCCGAGCAAAAAAAGGTTCCCCATCACTGCTCTAGGTGTTCTTTTCAGAGATTTGCTTCCCTCTGGACTGCAGGGTACTTCTCTGACCTTCGACCTCACTGTTCCCAGAAGGCCCCCATCTCACTGAATGATGGGAGCCCCGTCAGCCCAACGATGGAAGGGCAATGCAGAAATTGCTAAGCCCCGAAGAAATTGCTAAGCCAAGAAAATAAGCTCCGAGTCTCACATTGCTTCGTAAAGATTCCTTAATTGCTTAATCCAAGTATTAAGAATACAAAAGTTATATATCCAACTGACCATTCACTGTTTGGCTGTTATGAGTAGGTTGTCTTCTCTGCATGCCGGGCTTCTTTTTTCATTTTCACTTTACACCCTTCTCCCTGCTTTAAAAAAAGAGGACACACCATCAGATATCAAGTGGATGCTCTCATCATAGCAATTATACAAGATAGGGGATCAGTACTAAACTCTAAAATCTACACCAGGGGTGTCAAACTCAATTTCATTGAGGGCCGCATCAGGGTTGTGTTTGACCTCGGAGGGGGGGGGTGCGTAACCAGCTCAGCAGGGGGTGCGTGGCCAGCTCAACGTCACTCGTGTCGGGGGCGCCTGTGGCGGCCCAAGTGCTCTGCCAGCGAAAACGGGCTCCTAAGCTCTGTTTTTGGCTGCAACGGCCTCCTGCAACCCTCTGCCAGTGAAAACGGAGCTCGGGAGGGCTGCCCGCGGCCCTCGCGAGCTCCATTTTCACTGGCAGAGGCACTGCGGGCCAGTCCTTCGCTGTTTCAAGGGCAGCCCCACGGGCTGGATCTAAGGACCCCGCAGGCCGGATCAGGCCCCCGGGCCTTGAGTTTAACACCCCTGATCTACCCAGACCACTGGGAGCAGCGAAAGGTGAGTCCAAGAGCCAAGGTGGCGCAGTGGTTAGAGTGCAGCACTGCAGGCTACTTCAGCTGACTGCTAGCTGCAGTTCGGCGGTTCAAATCTCACCGGCTCAAGGTTGACTCAGCCTTCCATCCTTCCGAGGTGGGTAAAATGAGGACCCAGATTGTTGGGGGCAATATGCTAACTCTGTAAACCGCTT
The DNA here is from genome assembly GCA_003457575.1 of Thermophis baileyi. Classification (NCBI taxonomy): domain Eukaryota; kingdom Metazoa; phylum Chordata; class Lepidosauria; order Squamata; family Dipsadidae; genus Thermophis; species Thermophis baileyi. The sequence continues at coordinate 565,700 of QLTV01000970.1, forward strand.
AGAGAGGGCTGTAAAGCACTATGAAGCGGTATATAAGTCTAAGTGCTATTGCTATTGCTATTGCTAGCCAGTAGCCACGCAAGATGATGACATGTGTGATGATGACACTTGTAGCACCATTCCGGGCTCATCATCCTGAAATAAGTTCTTGAACATCAAACAGAATTCCAAATATTTCATTACTCCTTCCCCTGCTTTACATATATCCCATGCTGGGTGATTCCAAGTTAGCAGACCCTTTGCAAGCCAAATTCTGCTGATTTAAGGAAGGTTCAAAGCTTTAAATTAAGTTGATTAGTCATGTGAAAGATGCAACTGGGAAAAGGGAATATTTGCCAAAGCAAAACCTATCTGCAATAAAGATACTAAAAGTTCCCCAAATATATTTTTTTCCATTTGAAAATTCACAGCTCAGCAATACAGTCAAAACCTTGATTCTTCAGACCTCCAGCAGACAGCATATGCAATGGGCATTTTGTTTTTGTTTTTGTTTGGACTTCATCCCTAAATATGTGGAGAAAACCCATGATTTCCACAACATTCCAGACAACTGATCTAATTGACAAGTGCATCACTTCCGTCATGATGTTCCTTTGCGTCATTTGTCTCCATTCCGTGCCATTAGGTCAAACTTGATTTCATTGAGGGCCGCATCAGGGTTGTGTTTGACCTCGGGGGGCCGAGTGGGCATGGCTGGGGTGGGTGTGGCCAGCATGACGTCACTTGTGTTGGGGGTGCCTGTGGTGGCCCGAGCGCTCTGCTAGCGAAAACAGGCTCCCGAGTTCCGTTTTCGGCTGCGACGGCCTCCTGCAACCCTCTGCCAGTGAAAATGGAGCTTGGGAGGGCTGTGCGCAGCCCTCGTGAGCTCTGTTTTCGCTGGCAGAGGCCCTGCGGGCCGGTCCTTTGCTAATTCCAGGGCAGCCCCGCGGGCCAGATCTAAGCACCCCAGGGGCCAGATCCAGCCCCTAGGCCTTGAGTTTGACACCCCTGCATTAGAGTAATGACAGAATTGAAAAAAGGGCAGACAATGGAGACAAATCAGGGGAAACCACTGACAATGTAATTACACATAGGATATCAATTATGTCAAGGTTATCAATTCTATTTCCTCCACCCCAACTGTCCATTCAGTTGAGGTTTTGGTGCATTTTGCTAAGGAATATAGAAGATGGATATCCAGGGTTACAGGTAGTCCTTGACTTACAACAGTTCATTTAATGACCATTTGAAGTTATGACACCAAAAAAGTGACTTATGACCATTTTTCACACTTATAACTGTTGCAGCATCCCCATGGTCACGTGATCAAAATTGAGATGTTTGGCAACTGACTCATATTTATGACGGTTGCAGTGTCCTTTTGCAACCTTCTGACAAGCGAAGTCACTGGGGAAGCCAGATTCACTTAACAACCATGTTACTAACGTAGCTACTGCAGTGATTCACTTAACAAATGCGGCAAGAAAGATTGTAAAATGGGGCAAAAGTCACTTAACAAATGTTTTACTTAGCAACATAAATTTGGGCTCAACCGTGATCGTAAGTTGAGGACTAGCTGTAGCAGCTTTGAGGGGGACTTTATTGGAGTAGCTTCTGGCCAGCTTTTTACATTTAGGTCTTCTACAACTTCTAACCCTGAGGACCAATCCCTCTGAGAGGCAGTGGGAAAGGTTTGAAGGAAAGAGGAAGTGGGGAATCCCATGGAGTCTTGGCTGGGGGTCGGGGGGGGCGCGCTTAGAAAATTAGGAGGTTTCTGAACCAGGCCTGTGATTCTGGACAATTGTCCCCAAAGCCCTTGGAGAACTAGGGACAATCCGATCAGGCTGGTAGAGAAAGTTTAGACCTGGGACAGATTCTTTAAGTTTCAGTACTGCTTCTGCTGTTCCAAGAAAAATCTTCATTTCCTCCCTGTCCTGATTTGCTTGTTCTGGTAAACAGTTATTAGTTTTCTTGCAAATCTTCACCTCATGCAACCGGCCTTCGTTTTCACATCCTCCCATTGCTCCCTGATTAAAACAGACACCCCTTTTAATTATTATTATTATTACTTCAATGTTAGATTTACAAGTCACCAGAGCAAACTCCAAAGCAGCTTGGGCCTGGTAGCCTTGGGGAAAGACATTTCCTCTTCTGCCCCAGAGTTTCCAGATTCCAGGTGTAAGGAGCATCTTCCCAAGAACAGAAGGTGACAGAGAAGGATGGAGATCCCAGCTCCCAGATGCCTGGCAGGCAGATATGTTTATCTCACCCACAGCCACACCACAGCCACACCATCTCCCCTGCTATAGCCAGTGAATGCATAGTTAGGTATGCATCTCCCCAAGGAGCATTTGAACCCCTCACCCACACCCATCAAGCATCCCCAGGATCTGCCTTCTCTTCTCTTTGGCTTTGATGGCCCATGGACCTCTCCCAACTCACCGCTGGTGCCAGAGGCCAAGACCTGCAGCCAATCTCAAATGCTGTTTAATCTGATGAGCTTTTCTGGTGGACTGGTGTCATTGTAAGAGGGAAGGAAAGTACTAACAATGGGGTCTCCTTTTCAGGATGAGCAATAGCCTCTGTTTGTTAAGTCCTAGGCTCAATCTTCCTCCAGTTTGTCAAAAAGAGCATCCAGGTGAGAACCTGGGCCTTGTGCGGTCATGTATACCTTATTATTTAGAAGAAGACAGGTGATTAGAAAGATTGAATGTCTTCTTTTTATTTTAAAAGAAAATCGTTCTGCCCAGCTGATAGAAAACTAGATTGCCATCTGAGTATGAGGACTGATCCACTGGGAGAAAGAATAAGGGTGTTCTGTGAGAAAGGAAGACAACATATGGACCGGATATCCATTTGGACTTGAAAAACCAGGTCATGGGATGGAATCATCAGGGAAAATAGCTACCAATGTGGTCTCCAGGAGTTGAAAACCACTGGATGGCCCATAATCCGTTTCATGCTTGGACTCTTGATCACTTGCCACATTGAACTTGTGAACGTCCTGCAGTATCTATGGGATGGTGGGGGGGGGCTCATTCTGGAAGGTTTAGCCTAATTTTGCACCCTCAACCCTCCCAAATCCTGTTAGCATCAAGGAAAATGCTCAGCACCCGGTCTTCCTTTGGTAGATGAAACTGACCAGGAGGCAGAAGATGGGAAGAACGAAGCGCCCACAGGGAAGAGCCTGAGATTGGGTTATTCACAAGTTTTGCTAGTAAAGCCCCACTAGCCAGAACAGCCTTGGGGATGATCCTTCGGAGCCAGCGGGTGAAAGAGCAGCTGCCGGCCAAACACAAGAGGCACACGAGAGTTTCTCCTTTTAGATCAGGCACACCACTTGCTAAAAGCACAAGCATTTTGCCTTGGGGGGGGGCAGAGGTTAATTGGCAAGCCACCAGCCACTCAACCACATTTTGAGCCCAGAGGGACCACTGCGCCCTGCTCAGCTCTTTCATTACCCGGATAGGTTTTTTCACGTGTGGGATAACAAGGCGTCTTAATACTTTCCGGGTAACCTGTGAGAAATAACATAGGAAAAACAAAAGTCGATACGTGTTCTGCCCGAGTCCGGAAAGACAAAGTTGATGGACAAAGAATCCATAATTTAGGACTCAAAAAAGGAGGAGAAAAATGAATCTGCAGAAGAGAATTACTTTTCGGGTGACGGTATTGCCTTCTTCGTCCGTGAACTGCTCTTGCGTGACTGATTCACCTGGAATGTTTTTGGCTTCCTCGCCCTAGTAGAGAATAGGTCAAAGGATTAGCCCTGCTCACTTGGGGCTATCTGCTGCTTTTCAACACCAGTCCAAGCAATAAACTCATGCCAGGCCAGGCAAGATTTTCTTGTTAGAGACAATCAGACATCTAGAGTGTCTTATGACACGATTCATGGTTTCGATTCTGTGGATCATGCTGAACATATACTTATGTTGTCAAAGGCCATTTATGGGTGGCTGCTGCTTTCAGGAAATATGGGCCAGCCTTTCCACTCTGGAGAGCAATTTATGCTGTGGATTTGGTGCTATGTACCTAGGAAATTTGTCTAGGAAACGTAGGGCTAAACCCCTGGAGAAGGCTTTGTAGGAACTCCTTCCAAGAAGTTATAGGGCACAATCACTACTTCATTTTGATAGCCCTGAGAAGCTGTTCCTCTGAAATAATTCCTCCCTGCTGCCATCTCAATCCTCCATAAATCTTTTTTTGAAGACAAAGTTATTACTTGTACAATTTTATGGATCTTTATTCAGGAGAAGCCCATGCTTACTTGTGCTGGTCCTAGTACAACCCTTGAACTAAGATTAGTTCTTCATGAAAAACAGTTCACCAGAATCTCTCCAAAGATGAATTTTAAAAAAAGAGCTGCTTTATTCCCAATGACTTTGGGCAGATAAGGCTTCCCACTTATCTCAAGAAGCTCCAACTGGTCATTATTTAGCACACAATCACACTGTTTGTGCAAGATGTTTCATTGTATGGGAAGCATCATCATATTAGGCAAACCACTCAATGATGAGCGTTTTAAGAGCCTTAAACAATACCAGGATGGCTGAGGACTAAATTAACCACATAGAAAGATTAGACAGTTGATAACCCTGTCTTTATGCTGCTAAAATGAAGACAAACTCTTCTGTGTCCTTGTTTTACTCCATCTCTTGACAACTCTGGGGAAAGCTGAACAAGCATTGAGTGTTCATACAAGGTAGGATATAAACTGAATCATCATCATTATTATCTCAACAGCATCAGCAGATCAGGGTCACAACCTACAACAAACAGATCAGTTTCCTCAGAATCTACCTTCACAAGGAGCCTTAGGAAAATTGGGAAGTCCCCGGGATTCCTGTCAAACTGGATCGGGAGCAAAGCCCAAACAGGTCCACAATGGCACAAAACTGGAAGAGGTCCAATGTCTCTGTTTACATTGTGGTTTGAACTATCTAGATCACAAGTCTGGATGGAGGTGTTGTAATCATCTCCCACCCACCCTTACTGCTCACAGTATTCTTTACTGTTTAACAGCAGTAATTGTGTGTGCTTGTATTTACACAAGCGGCTTTGAGGAAGACATCCAGAAGAATGTTATGAGAGAGAGAAATTGAGTTAACACATTTGTTTTGAGAGTGTAATTGGTTAAGCTATGGGGCAGATTCAGGATGTTTTGCCTCTTAAGATGAAAGGCAAAATGGCATCAACTATGCATGGACAAAGACAAGCAGGATCGATAGTTGAATCCTTCTTCAACCCTGGTTGTGGGACAGACTGGCTCCTGATTCTCAACGCAACAGACAAGCTGAGGGCCTTCCAAGGAGCTTGACTCTTTCCCCTGACTTATCTTTCCATCTGTAGTGTCCCCCAAGTTACTACACCGCTCTTGAACACATGTAGGGTATTCAACTACATTCCAGTGCATTTAGAGTCATGCATATAGAGCCATGCAACACAGGACGGGATTATGAGCAACAACCCAGACTGCAATCTGGTAGGTCTTCCCAAAAGGTCTGTAGGTTGTGCAAGGGACAATACAAAGAGAGTGTCTAATGGTGAGCCACACTATCCGCACTGCAGTCCAAGTCCACTCCATGCCAAGGGGCACCACCATCGCACAATACCTTCAGAATGAACCGCCGGCGATAAACCCTCGTAACGATCCTCTGCTCTTCACCTGAACTTGAATCACTCTGAATCTCACTGTCACTGTCACTCAACTCCTGATAAATGCAGTTTTAGTACATTTTTACTGGTTCATTGAAAACATAAAAATGAATCTGAGCAAGAAGAGAGGGAAAATGGTTCCCCCCAAGGTTAGATTCACCTCCCCCAACTACCATACTGGGAATGTGTGCCATTTTGCTCCTGGGGACCAGACTTCTAAATGTGGGGCACGCAGCCATGTTGCCTTGATATCGTTTACGGCATAAAAACAGATTTGCACAGGCTTGTGCAACAGCTGTAAACTCTTGTGTCTACAAGCTTTTTATGAGCAAGGAGGGACCAGAGTGCAGACACGCCCTTCTTACACATTTCCCGACTATTCCTTGCTACCCTCAAAGATCCTTTCATCTTAGAGCAACAGCTCTATGTTTTGCAAAACCAAACCTATTCTCACAGTGGTATATGCCCAACGCCCCCATCTCTTTCTAGACCAAACTAAGATTAATGGCCCATTCTTGTTGTTGTTGTTCTTGTTGTTAAACAGGATTTGAAAACTACTTGGAAAAGCAGTTTCAAATTTGAGATATGCCGAGAATTTTGCTTAATTCTGCAGACCACCAAGGCAAAATAGTCCCTTATACTTTAGCTCTCCTATCCAGCTTTATGTATATTTTCCCAGCCAACAATGCATATTCTGTCATGGAAAAGAATGACTGAAAAGTGCACTATTTGCATGGAGAATCCACCTTCAAGCTGGAAGTAAGGTCAACCTGCTATTCAACTGAAGCACTTTCTAGGGATTTCTCCAGGGGTGGGCTGCTGGGGGTTCGCAGGGGTTTCCGGAGAACCTCTAGCTAAGATTCTGTGCAGTTTGGAGAACTCCCAAATTCCACTCTTGGCTGGCCCCGCCCACCCCACCCCGCCCCTCCCAGGAGTCCCCACGCGGCCCGTTTTGAATGCAGGTAAGTGCAGGGCGCGCACGGAGGCTCGGGAGGGTGAAAAACGGGCCTACTGGAAGTTCGGGAAGGCCGGAAACGGGCCCATTTCCAGCCTCCAGAGGGCCTCCGGAGCCTGGGGAGGCCGTTTTCGCCCTCCCGGAGGCTTGAGGAAAGCCAAGGGAGGGCCAAAACGGCCCCCCCGCCATGGTGCAAGAGGCCGACTAGGCCACGCCCACCATGGCCACGCCCACCCAGCAACTGGGCAGAGAACCCCTTGCTAAAAATTTTGAAGCCCACCCCGGAATTTCTCCCACCCCAAAATGGGCTAAGCTAGGATTTGATGGCATTTGGCAGGTGGATGCATCTTACATATATTTCCTGCCCTTTGTGGGACTTTTCCTCGTATGTCTCAGCCCAGTTTTGCATTGGGCACGAGCATCTCATTTATCTGTGTATCTACACTCACACGGAGAACCTGGCTTTAATCAAGGTTCTCGGGGAGTTTGGTGAATGAATGGGGAGGGGGAACTGCAGAATAAAAACATGATGCTCTGCACATTTGATTCCCGCATGGCCACCACAGGGTCCCTGGCATGCAGCAGCTCGTCTCCCGACCCCGAGACATGGAGGGAGGGCCAGCTGCAGAAGAAGCAAGAATGGGTGGCGAATGGTGGCTTGTCTCCTCCTTCCTGAGCAAATCAAAGTTTGTGGCATTTATACCTTTTGTTCTGATGCAGCCGCTGTTCCGTCGTCTTCCTGAGCTTTTGATCTTGGCTTGCTGCTGTCAGAAATATTCCAGCTTGTCTTTTTCATGCTAACAGGCACAGAGGTTTTAGGTGTATCAACTGCTGGCTTGCTTGCCTCTTGGAAGGATTTGTGGTGGGATGTTAATGAGATTGTTTGCTGCTCAGTTCGGAGAGAGCTTTGCATTTTTGGTTTCAGAGTTTCCTTCTCGCTCTGTTTTCCTAGACTGTTCACAGAGTCCTGGACAAAAGTCTTAGCCTTTGCTTCTAACGTAGATTCTGAGTAGCTCCCGTTGGTCTCCAGTTTTCCTGCTTCCCCTTTGAAATATGAGGTAATAGAATCTCTACATTGACCAGGGCTGCAAGAGAGGAAGAGCCAAACCCAAGAAATAAGTAACGGTATCATTACATCACCTCTCCACAGGTGCTCATCAACAGGCTGGCATTTATGACTTACAAAAAGCCGTGACTGCAGCTCTAGGCATGTAATTGTCTAAAAGTTGTGGCTCTGGAAGTCGATATCATTCCATGGGATGTATCTAGCCAATACGAGTCTTGAAGGATCATCGTGATCCTCTTCGGAAATAAATCTGGACTTGAGCAAGGTGAGTTCTAGGCTTGCTCCTCTGCTCCATAATGGCAAGATGCTTTTGAAAAGCAGGCAAGCTCCACAGGAAGAAAGGTTTCCCCCAATGGATATTGACACCCAGTTGGGTTGATTCTTGATTCTTGTGGGAACAGCCTACAGCTTCTGAAATTTTCTCTCTGTATTCCCAAGGTGATTGGAACAGCTAGCAAGATCCTGATAAAATTGCCAGATGTTGTAGGCACATCCACAAGGAGCAGGAACCCTTGGTGATCATTCTGGAGCTTTGGAATGGCCTCCCCAAAGCCTGGTTGTCTCTCTCTCTCTCTCTCCCCCTCCCCTCTCCCTTCCCCTCTCTCTTTTTCTCTCTCTCCCCCTCCCCCTCTCTCCCTCCCTTCCTCCCTTCCTTCCTCTCCCTCCCTCTCCCTCTCCCTCTCTCTCTCCCTCCTTCCCTCTCTTCCTCTCTCCCTCCCTCTCCCTCCCCCTCTCCTTCCCTCTCTTCCTCTCTCCCTCCCTCTCCTAGCAGAGCAAATCGGGGTTCGGAAGAGAAACCCGGCTGAATTCCATTCCATTCCATTCCATTCCATTCCATTCCATTCCATTCCATTCCATTCCATTCCTCTCTCTCTCTCTCTCTCTCTCTTTCAAGAGCAAATGGGGGTGGGGAAGAGAAACATTGCTGAATCACATGCCTCCCTCCCTCCCCCCCCCCCTCTCGCTCTCTCTCTCTCTCTCTCTCTCTCTCTCCCTCCCCCTCTCCCTCCCTCCCTCTCTCTCTCCCTCTCCCTCTCTCTCTCCCTCCGTCCCCCTCTCTCTCTCATATTTGGGCTCTTTTAAATCCTTTGAGAGCTACACTCAGTCTCCTTCTAGAATTCTTTCTATCTCTGCTTTGAATGAGGATGTTTAAGTGCTGGCTTTGATTTCACTGCCCTAAATATCAGTGTACATCTATGTCTTGAGAACATCACAGTTGGTCTATAAAATATCATTAACTAAATACTTAAAGCTATTGGTCCCTGCTTTTGAAGTGTCAAATGTTTACATGCTTCCGTCTAGCAGGAAACAAATTAAGATAAGTATTTTTTTAAAAAAAACCACCCTCCATAGTATGAGAAAAGCAGAAGAATTGATCAGTCCAAGACTTGATCAGTCCAAGACTTGGCCTTATCGCTCCGTACCTGTCGTCCAATCGATTTAGCAACTCTCCGCTTATTCTGCGTCCTGAAGACGTTGGTTCCACCTTGACTCGGGGGGCCTCGTTCTGCCAACCTGTAATTGAAGACATTTCCTGTTCGGCCTGCTGCATATAGTTAAGTATAGACAAGACTTTCTCTTCTGTCATTTCCTCAGACTCGGCTATTTCTTCAAGGCAAATATCTTCAAACAGAGACTTAAGTTTTTTGTCCGTCGGCTCCTCATCAGTACCAGACCAATTTCTCTCGTGGCGTTCAGTCCTCACTAAGGTTTGACTACTCTCTTCGCTCGGCGTCTGCATTCCAGCATAGCTACCGAGGTAGCGAGGATAATCCTTAAGGTGGATTTCTTCCAGTGGGTTTTGGCCTGCATCTTTAGAGGCTCCTTCTAGAGGCACCAAGTGATCGTATTTGCCGTCTTCCAGTGAGGTGTCTTCTTCAATGACCACGGGAGGTCCTGCGGCCGTCTCCTCTAGGTTTCCCTGTGAAGTTGCTAAGACATCACTCAGTCTACTAGGAGTTCTAAAGGGTGATTCTATGCTAGAGAAATCACTAGCCAAATCATCTTGATGGAAATGGCTGGGTGGCGCGAAGCACAACCCAGGGGGGGTTTCCAGTTCCATTTGAAAGGTGGGGTAACCTAAGGAAGACAGCACATTTGGACTGATTGCCATGAAGAATGGAGTAACATAAAATCAAGCATTCAGAATGGCTGAGTACTTAGAACATGAGAACTGCATGAAACAGCAAGAACAATTGAATTAGGAATGGGACAAAGAACTCTTCAGAGAGCACAACAAAACTGAAGTCAGCAGAACTGGGAGCACAGCACACCGACCGGCAGCTGGTGTCTCTATTCACAGCTACTTTGATGATTTCTCAATCAGCTGGACAGAATCTCAATTTTTGTTCAACAATATATATATATATGAATAATGGCAATTTGCAGCATAACAAATCATTTCTGCTTTTATTATGGCTCACAGTGGTTAAACGAAAAAAAAAAATAAAGTAGCTGCCTACAAGACAGGCAAATATTTTACAAGCATTTTAAAAACTGCCTTCATTTTTATTATAGGCATCTCCTTTTTAATACTGACCTAATAACACCACGCATAATGATTACTGTGCTACATTCTTCAATTTAGTCAGTGCCCTTCGTGAATGGATTCAATGTGGAAAATAGAAATAAATTTCAGGTAGGACAGAAAAAGGTAGTTCTTGATCTACGACAGGAAAAGACAAACTACGCAGGGGGGGGGGAATCTATAGATCAGCTCCAGGAACCATGTAACTCTAGAGATGAGAGTATTGTGATGAGTGAGGAGACCTTGGTGATCTTGGAGACACAGGCGATCTTGGTGACACAGGTACAATCAGAAACACTGAGATCAAATAAAGAAAAGGAAAGGAGAAGCATGAACACAAAGGAGCCGTTGTTCCCCAGGACAGGAATGGCCAAGGCAGCAGGTTCCGCTGTCAATTTTTAATCAAGGTGAATTCCAAAATGTAGAAATCGGGGTCTCTCATGTTGGCTGAGGAATTCTGGGAGTTGAAGTCCACAAATCTTAAAGTTGCCAAGCTTGGGGACCCGTGCTCTAAATGTTAGAGAAGGTTCCACATCCTTCTAAGGGGATCAATGAATGTGCTCCTCACATTTACCAGAAGGAAGCATGGCAATAGCAATAGCACTTAGACTTATATACCGCTTCACAGTGCTTTGTGTAAGAGCTGTGGTGGCGCAGTGGTTAGAGTGCAGTACTGCAGGCTACTTTTGACGACTGCTGATTGCCAGTAGTTCGGCAATTCAAGTCCCACCGGCTCAAGGTTGACTCAGCCTTCCATCCATCCGAGGTGGGTAAAATGAGGACCCAGATTGTTGGGGGCAATATGCTGACTCTGTAAACTGCTTAGAGAGGGCTGTAAAGCAATAGCACTAAGACTTATATACCGCTTCACAGTGCTTCACAGCCCTCTCTAAGCGGTTTACAGAGTCAGCATATTGCCCCCAACAATCTGGGTCCTCATTTTACCCACCTCGGAAGGATGGAAGGCTGAGTCAGCCTTGAGCCGGTCAGAATCGAACTTCTGGCAGCAGGCAGTTAGTCTGTAATACTGCATTCTAACCACTGCACCACCACCACGGCTCATGTCAACCTGACCATCAACTGTGGCACTGTGTGTTCGTCAGAAAATTATTCCCAGCGTTCAGGACAACAGCCAGAGTATGGAACATTTGCAGGAGTCTGAGCATTGACCATGCCTGTCCTAGCATTTAGTTCCAGCATAGAAATGAAATGGCAAATGAATGGTATAGCATAACCCCACAGGTAAACATTAGGCTAACCCATCTGACAAAAATGGGGAAGTTCAGCGTTGAGATATGGCATCTGGAAACGACGTGCATTAATTATAATGGTGGTTGGTTGGTTGGTTGGTTCTCTGAATCCACTGAGAGAAAGTTAAGATGCAGTCTGGTCTTGGTGAGGACAAGGAGCTTTAGAGATGCTTGGAGAAGAGGAAGGACAGAACGCAAAACAAGAGAAGCACATTCTTTTTAGAGGGAAGAGACCTACTTCACGATTGAACAGCACAAGCCACATTTCAAGAACAAATTTCTTAAAATGTCCACAGAACTTATATTTCTGCACTGCAGCGATTTAGGGGCCAACCCTGCTGCTGAGAGATGGGGAATGCTTGATGCCTTGCATTGAGCCAGGAAATGCTCCCCCCCAGAAGGCAGCACCCCAGAACATGGATTCTTGGATGTATGCATATGCAAGTCGACACACGCATATACACTCATCTTGCATGTTCAGGCCAGCACAGTATTTCATAAGCAGCCTAGCAACATGTCAAAAGCCAAAAAGTAATTGCTGTAACTTGTTCTTGATTGCACCTCCATGTTTGAAAGCAAAACATTGGTTAACAGCCTCAAGAAAAACTCTGGGCACTGAATTGGAACATTGGAGTTTCATTGCCTGACTAGGGGAAGTTTCAGAATGCAACTGCAAAGTCTGCAATCGCACCTCAGGACTACAGAAGCAATTTGCAACTCTGTTAATTCAAAACAAGTGAACCTTTGCTGGTTTAGTCATACCCTAAATCAGGGGTCCCCAAACTTGGCAACTTTAAGACTTGTGGACTTCAACTCCCAGAATTCTCCAGCCAGCTATGCTGGAGTCCACAAGTCTTAAAGTTGCCAAGTTTGAAGACCTCTGTCCTAAATCGTATCTTGTTAAGTTAAGAACATATTTTAAGTGGACAAAAAGTCTCAAAGTCCCATGTTATTAGATCAAAAACATATATATTTGTTACTCACTTGGGGAAAAAAATACATAAAATGAAACAAACTCAGTTACCATCAACAGTATCGTGGAAAACATTATTTTCATCTGCAAAACTTCTGGTGCCTGATATGTTGCCATAGTCAAATATTGGTCCTTCCAACAAAGTTACAATGTCGATCCGATTGATCTTTGTTAATACAGAAGTTAAGGCATCAGCTGTGGGGGGAAAGGACAAAACGCATTAAAATTCTTGTGTGCAACTTTTAATTCTTTGGATAGGTGGCCTGTGGTTTCATCGATCCCATAGGAAGTGTAGAGGTCTCTAAACAAAAGAGGAGGCATCAACTAAATGTCAGAGATGGGAGCATATGAGCTGCAGTGCCCCGTACATTTTGAATTGCTTATTTATCAAATCCTGGCATGTCTTTTGATCAGTGAACGCACAATGCTGCGTAAATCAAAAACACTTTAACAGTGTGTATTGGCAACTTATTCTCCAAGACGTTGTGTCTCTCTGCAATATTATACATGCACGAAGATTGGACGACCAAGGCTGTTGGATAAAGAATATAAGCACTCTGGACACAGAGGGGTTTGGTCTGTGACTGTTCATTCACACATACCCCTGAGCCTGCCACCTATCAAGGAGCTGCATTCTTTTTGTAGGAACTTCAAGATGCAGACCTTTCGACACAAATCTTAAACTTACTTGTAGCATTTTTTCCATCTCTTGTCACCCATTTCTTTAACAACATGAAGCTCTGAGCAATTAAAGAATTTGGGTTTTCCACTCGAATCTGATTAATTTCGTCAACAGAAAAATTCAGCTCTCTTGCCAGTTCTACAGTGTGGGAAAGAGAGAAGAAAAATAATTACTCGTGTTTTATTTGAACAGCCCGTTTAAAAATCAAATGTACTTCTGACATCAAATGACACCACCAGTTTTTATTCTCAGAAAATTCAGCCTAAACTTCCCAACACACCAAAGAGTGTAGACAAAGAGTGCAGGCCAAAGAGTGTAGACAGAGAATAATGAGAGCCACTTTCAGAGACAGCCTTGAGTTGCAAACTCAGGAAGGGAGGCTAAGAAAGCTATGGGTCTTCTCTCCATTCTAAGTTCTTCTTACTTCGTTGGTCTCAGTCTGGACAGAAACAATGGTCCAGGCAGGGGGAGGGCAGCCCTTGACAACCTCCAAACATACAACATTATGGCTTGGAAATCCCAAGTTTCCAAAGCCGAGACCAGAGGCTCCCCTGCCATCATCACAACCCAGCTCCCATTCGCTCCTAGCACTGCATCAAAGGACCAACATTGGAAGGACATCTGCTGTGGCCAGAATGAGGGCAAAATGAATTGACTCATCTGGGATAACTCTCCCCACCCCCCACCCACAGGATAACAAGTGCAATGCTCAACCCTTCCTCTTCCCTATCTGAGATGAATGCCAACTGGGCAGCCTCCAACACCCAGTAGGAAGCAACGAAAAGAATCTGGCTTTGTGGCTTGCTTGGCTATTGTGATGATCTATTGCGCAGCAAGAAAGGAGATACCACAGTCATAGGGGAAGACTCCACGTGACACAAGCAAGTGTCCCAGTTGTAGCAGCCCTTAACTGGCCTCAGCTGACCTTAACCTGGGTAGCATTTGGAGGGAAGCCTCCAGGCAATCCCAGGGCTGCAGACAGGACTGAGATGACAAAATATCATCTAGAACAGGGGTCCCCAAACTTGGCAACTTTAAGACTTGTGGACTTCAACTCCCAGAATACTCTGGGAGTTATAATACAGATTTTGGGAGTTGAAGTCTACAAGTCTTAAAGTTGCCAAGTTTGAAGACCTCTGATCTAGAAAAAGGTAATATCTCTGACACTGTAGTGCTGCCGCCCACAACAATGACATGGATGCATCAATGGAAGCATCAGCTCAACAGGACCATCTTTAACTCCAATAATAGTATGGAAGGATGTTTTTCTTCATCTTTTCTTACCAGCTCTATTATTTATTTTTGAAAATACCAGGAGCTCCAAGAACTCTGCTCTTTCCCGTTTTCTTAGTCTCTCCAGCTGAAGAGCAGAGCAGGATGGACCTGGGAGGAATAAGTTCGCCCTGCCCTCCCCCATCCATCAACACACAGATGCACACATCCAGGGAGACACAACAAGGTGAGCCTCTCTGAAAGTTGCTAGTTTCTAGAGCATCGGAATATTCCAAATCCTTACCTGTCCAGCTAAGTCCCAGGTGATCAGCCACAATTGCCATCCTTATATCTGTCCGTTCGCATGGGCTCTGTGGACCTGTGATTTACAATTCTTCTATTAAAAGGGTAATGTGAAAGGGTGCTCAGCACTGACTAACATAACTGTAATACACTGTGTTATTTTAATAGGTGCTTTTAGTCCAATTACTAAAAAGAATGGAATGCCCTGTTTTGGTTCTTTTAAAATATATATATATATATATATATATATATGCAGATTCGCAGATCTGGTACTTTCCCCTTTGAAAGGCTAGTAGTGTTCATCTACATGATGTAAATATTGTGTAAATGGAACCAAACATGCTGACAATCTATCTAATGAGCTGTATAACATGATTTAATTACTGGTGGAGGGGAGGGGAAAAAATAGCCCACCAGGAACTAAAGAATGAAAAAAGTTTTCTTTCTTTCTTTCTTTCTACAAAGGGCAAGTTTTACTGCCCGGGTGCATCTGGGGGCTGACATGAATGTCTTCAGCATGCATCCCTAGCTATCTACTATACAGACTTCACATAAAGGAAGAAAGAAGAGCATAAAAGACAAAACACAGAGATGACAATGACAGAATGAGAACTAGAGGAAGTCACTACACAGGCAATGACAACAGTTCATGCACTAAGATCAACAAGTTGAAAGTTTTACAAACTAGGCTTGGCTTCCACAGGGTGAGCCCGGAGAGCTCCAGAAACCTGACTCCCTCCATTCTCACCAGTCCTTCTCTTACTCCTCCTCCTCCTCCTGTCACTGTCGGACTTTTCAATCTTTGATTTTAAAGATGCTGCCTCTGTTCTCATATCTCTAGTGGACTTCGTTGCAATGGATGGCTGGAAAACTTGAGTGGCTTCGGACAGGGATGTGGTTCTTGAGGTACTATCTTCTTCTTCTTCCTCCTCCTCCTCCTCAGATACTCCTGGTGGCATTTTTTTCTGTTCATCGGATAGTCGGTCGATAACCTTTAAAGCCTCACCACTAATTCCCTTAAAATATTCAATAGAATGTTTACATACCTCCCTAAGCTGACCTTGCTTGGCTTTAACAGTTGTTGCGGCTGCAGCAGTGATGGCGGTGGTGGTAGATCTTACCTTTAATGGTAATTTAGAAGGGAAAGAGTTGGCCTTGCTTCTCTCTATCTGCCCTTGGCTCTGAGCTGGTGGCCTTGTTCTAGCTAAGGCCAAGTTATGCCTCTGTGTGTTTTTTATGGGAATCTTAGACCTCCCCTCTACGGGTGGAGAAGAGCTGCATGGCTTCCTTGGGTCAACTCTCCTGGCCTCCCTGACATGACTCCCCCTGCCGGTCTGGCTAATGCTATGCAGCACAGCGTCTTTGGCTTTTACGGGAAGCCGGGAGCGTGCTCGATTCCCGACTGGTTCGGAGGGCACCTGCTGCTCTGTGGGTTTTTTCTGCTTACAGTCTCCTTGGGTTGCACCGGGACCGTTTCCTGAAAGGTGTTTCATTGGATTAGCTTTCTGGGTGGGACATTTGGACTCAAAGTGTTCATTTAGCACTACTGTACAAGTAAGGTGATTGGTAGGTGTGGTGCATGGGTCCAAATTGTTGTTGTTATTAAAATTATCTTTTGGAAAATCATACTTTTCTGCTTCCCTACTGCTGGTCTGGTTAAGCACAGCTGTGTCTGCGACCTCCTCTACAGCTTCGCAGTCTAACCCCTGAGTCCCTGGTGTCACCGTCTCTAGCTTATCTGCCATTTCCCCAGGCATGTCTTTCTTCAGCGTCATGGTGGAAGCCGAAATGCCCATTTTAATTGGTGTGCGCAATTTGGGATCGACTTTAGAAGAGTGAAGCGCCACGGACGACTTCTCCAGTGAGCTACAACCAGGTGTTGCTTCCAGGCCATCTCCACTGGCCTGGAGGATGAGCTTAGGTTCAACTGTTGGCGTTTCTACTTCTCTCTCTACGGTTTTCTCTACCGTTTTGTCCCCTGACTGTGGCTGTGTGATGGCAGTGACTTTATTGTTATCCCCTTCCCCCTTGTCCCCTGACTTCCCTTCAGAAGTATGCTCACCAATCTGAAAAAATTGGAGTCTTTCTTCAACAAAATCCCTCTTGCTCATGTCAATTGCACCACTGCGAGTCATCTCAAACATCTTCCCTTCATGAAACGGGAAGGGGTTGGGCTCACTAGTTGGGGTACTTTCATCTGTCGGCGTCCTAGCTGGCGTCGTGTCTGGGGTGGTGGCTGGAGACCTGTCTTCCACCGCCAGGCCAAAAGGCTTGGTGTCATCGTCCCTGCTTTTGGATTCAAAGACTTCATCATCTCCACGGTTACTGGACCAAGGGTCAAAATCTAGGCTCTTGGTTGCTACAGTTTTAAAAGGAGTGGCAAACTCTTCATCTACTTTGTAACTGAAATATGAGTCAGGAAACACGGTCCTGTCTGGATGTCGGCCTTCCAAAGTGAAGAACTGCGCCCCTGACTTTTGTTCAGCCTTATCGACATTTTTTTCAGCGGCTGGACATTTTGATAAGGGTTTCTTCTTTTCCTCAGAGCCGACTTTTTCCTCCTCCTCAATAATTTCCAGCTTACTTTGGCTAAAACTTCGATCAGTCTGTTTCAAGATGCCTTCAGTAACCCAGAGATCTTTTTTAGTTTCTACTGCTGGATATGCTTGCTTAGAATCGCTCTCGGTCAGCCCATCGTCCTCATCTTGCAGATCATACCCATCGAGAGAGTCAATTTCGGTGGCATCTGTATCGTGGGAGAATTCTGCGGTGGTTGCTATCGAGCACTCGGTAACTGACTGGTCATTGTTCCCATTTGGTGCCACATCATTCTGGGGGGATTCAAGAGCCAAATCAAATTCACTGGGCTTTCTGGTCTCCTTTGTTTCGGAGAATTTGCGCGTGGTGGTCTCCTTCCAGTCATCTCCGATATCGTTCAGTTTAAACATGTATCTTTTAATTGGAGCGGGCTGATACAGAGACTCATCATCACTGGAGTCGCTTAGATCTTCTCCTGGCGGCACAGGAGAAGGGGGCTGAACGCGGATGACTGGTTCAGCCAGCTGACGCCTCTCAAGTTCATCCTGAAGGTTGACCTCTGTCAGCTCCATGTCGCTCTCAGAGGAGGGACGCGGCTTTTCTGGTTCTGAATGATCAGCATCTAATGGAGGAGGTGGTGGAAATTCAATGTAGGCCACCCGGTTTCCCTTCGGCCTTTTGTTAGATTCCCTGTCCAAGTTATTGGGCAGCTCTTGCTCAGTTGGGGGCGATTGTTTTACGGAGGTGGGCTTGGCTTCGGCCTCCTCCTCCGACTCCTCAGGGATTGGGCTCGGTTTGCCGGGTATATAAGCGATGAGTGAATCGGGCGTTTTGGAGGTAAACTCGTAACTCACTTCCTCTGAGCTTGGTGTCTCTGGGGTTAGGGGGCTTTTCCCAGAACTGTCCATAAAGGACACCTGTTCTAAGGTGTCGTCCTCTGGGCTACCTTGGGGGGAGGGAAGCTGCTTCTGCTGCCTGGTGGTATAAAACCCCCCTCTCGTCTCTTGCACTGTCTTACTTTCCTGACTTACAATTTTTTTGATAGTTCCTTGCTGTACCTCTCTTTCATACTGCCTCCCTACCTGAACAAAACTGACATAAACAGGTAGTGTTTTTATCTCCTTTGCTGCTTCCTCTGTTGCTAAAGGGGATGGTTTCATCAGGTCAAATTTCTTTGTGGGAGACAGTTTTCCTGGGCTAACTTCTAAGGAATCAGGTGTCTTACTGGGGGATGACTTTGCCTCCCCCTGAGGAGGACTTAACTGGAAGCAACTGAGTTGCCTGGTGCTGGTTGGACTGTATTCTACCCCTTTCTTTTGTTCAGTCCCATCAAATTGTCCCTCTACTTTTTCCTTATCCATTCTGATGTGGGGCACGCGAGTTGGCAGTTCGTGGCGTGCAGTTGGGGACTGTCCTTCAAGAACGCCACCTGCCAACATACTTTGCTCTTCTGAAACTCTTTCTGGGATATGGGGTGCCATCAGTGGTTCTTTTTTCTTAGAAATCCTATCCCTGACTTCGCTGGGATAGTCCCCTTCTCTGACAAGGGATTCTCTATAAAGCACCTTTTTGGATGGAGACTTTACAGTCACTTCCTTCACCTCCTTAGAACCTGATCCATTGGTGGACACTTTCTGCTCATATTCAGTCACAGTGATCAGTTCACCAGATTTGGCCAGATCTTGAGTCTCAAGAGGGTCAATCTGGTTTTCTTTGACTACATCTTGCACAAGCACATGGGAAAGTTTTTCTCTCTGGGCTTTATGGGAGGATGTCCCAGGACTTTCCCATGTCCTATAGATCTTTTTATCCCAGTGCCCCTTGGCTGGGACAGGCACCGCACTGGCACCATAGGCCAAGCCCTTCACCTTTTGCTCTGCAAAGGCAGAAACGGTCTTGCTTGGTATTTCATCCTTGGGCTTGGGGACCTTCAGAGGAGATGCATCCTCAATAACTTTGCCTTTGCCCCTGGGGCCATCTTGGAAGCAGCCAGCAGGAGGTTCCTTCTGCAATGCTAAGTTCCCATCCACCAGGTCTATCTCTTTGGCCTGCTTTTCTCGGGAGTAAAACTGATAGACTGGGAGCTTGCTGTCCTGCAACTTTTTCACTGGGATTTTAGATGGCGCATCCAGCTTTTTCTCCTCTGGAAGCAACTCCTTACTTTTGGAGCCCAGGCTCTGTTCAAATTTTAGCCTAATGGAGCTGAGCTTGGATTGCTTCAGCTGGAACCCAGTTGGCAGAGCCTCTGGGATTTTGCTCTTCTGAGCTGCTCCCTTCAAGTCCTTGCTCGGCTGAGAGAGAAAATGCCTCTCTGGGCTGCTGGGCAAACTGGCTGCCTTCCTCTCCTCAGGTTTTGGCCAGCCCTGAGCACAGACTCCTCCACCTCCTCCTCCTGCCCAGGCGCTTTGTGACTCAGAAGCAGTCACCTTCTCTGGACTGCTGCTTGCTGATCTAAGGCCCACACCGGCTTCTCTCCCATTTCTTTTCTGCTGCTTCTTGGGTGATTGCAGCTCATCGTTCAGTTTCTCTGTCTTGTCCCGGAAGAACTGCGATACTTCGGTCAGCTTTTCTTCAGCCTCCTTAACCGTTCTGTCCACCCTGTCTTCATACATCAACTTTTCTCTACCTCTGTCTAATCTGTTCTCGGCAAAACGCATCCACATAGCATGCTTTGGGCTACTAACATCTCCAGAATAATGCAACACTGTCACTTTCTCATAAGGATCATCTTTTGATATTTTACCCACACCATTTTCTGATATCTCTTTAGAGATTTTGGTGAGGATGTCTTGTGAGGATGCTGGGGCTATTTTTTCTCTGGATCGTTTATCAGGCCCCTGAATGTCTGAGCTAAGGGGGGGGACATGGTCAGTAACTGACTCCTCGGTGTCTGAGTAAGACACATCTAACTTTTCTGAGAGAAGCATTTTCTCGGCAAACCTGTAAGATTCCCCTCTTAGTTCTGACAACTCATCGTCATGGTACTCTACTGAGTGTTGACTCAAAAGCTTCAAGGTTTTGTACGAGTCATCAGACATAAGTTGGGCAGAACTAGGGCGACTGTCTTCTTCCTGGGAGACAGGAGTGTTTACTCTAGAAGATTCCAAATAAGAATGCAGGGACTCTTCGGCTGTCAGTTCTTCTTCTTCGGGCTGACCTTGTTCATCCGAACAAGGAAGGGCCTCCTGCTTTTCCACATCCCCTTGTGACAAGTCTTTCTGATATACATACATTTCTTTCTCTGGATGCTTTTTGGTTTCTCTAATAATGACTTCAGTAGGCTCAGCCTGATTACCTTTTTCAATATGGACCTCTATTATACGCTCCAGTTTGGGTTTCATTTTGTAGTCCTTCTCTGCGGGGTGGGGTGACATTTCAGTGGATTTGCCAGCCTCTGGGGAGACCGCAGACTTATGCTCAAACAGACCTGCCAGCTCCTTGGAAGGGTCCCGTCCTGACTGAAAAGCTTTCATGATGTCATGAACAGACATGGTTTCCTCGATTCTCTCTGAAGGACTCTGAGTGCATGGAGGTTTGTGGTAAACCATTCTGGTGGTGGTACTTATGTGGGTTTCTTCTTTCACACGGACACCTTTAGCCAGGGCACACTCGTCTTCGCTACTGGCCTTGACTTGAAAGGCGTTCCCCTTCCCCTTGAGGGAGCCCCCGTTGGGCCGGGGCTCCAGCTCCATAAAGGTGCTGACCACTTTGGGTGAGGGCGGCTCTTCTGCGTGAGGCTCAGGGGCCTCTCCCCCCGATGAGGGTTCATAGCTACGGATCACGTGCACCACTTCAGTTCTGGTCTCCGTGATCACAGGAGGGAGCGGCACCTCATGGAAAAGGGGCTTTGGCCCCGTGCTTTCTGCACTCTGTGGGGCTGAAGGGGTCTTTTCACTCCGGGTCTCAAAGCCACTATCGGACAAAGGACTTTTATCTTGATCGTGCTGGGAAAAATCATCGGGGGACTCCAAAACAGTGTCAGTTCCAAAAAGGGAATCAGCGATTTTACACAATTCTTTCTCAGAGGTGGATGGCCTCACGGAGGCTGGCGGCATTTTAAGTTTATGTTCTTGTAGCGCAATGGCTGGTTTTAGAACCCTTTTCTGCCTCTCTTCCCCTTCCCTTCTCCCGTCGTCAAACTTGTACTTCAAACTGGCCAGGGAGCTACTGCCAATGTCATTTGTTAGGTAATCAATGACTTTGCTCAAGTTGTAATCCTTTTCGGAGACAGCCTTGGCTTTGATCTGCACCTTTTCTGGGAGGGTCAGAGAAGGGATGCTGATGCCCTGGCGCCTGGCTTCATCAATGTCACCTGCACTGAACTCTACCCATTCTTCCTCAGAGGAGTGTCCTTTATCGTTCTGAGAGAGTTTGGCTTTATTCTCTACACAGACATCTTTTTTCAGTATCTCGCTAACTTTTACTAGGTCCTCTTTGACTTTCTCAACAAGCTTAAAAGGTTCTTCATCATCTATTCTACCCTCTTTGGCCAGTTCTGGTTGGAACGCCTCCTCCTCCATTACATCTGTCTGCAATATTGCTGTCATTCTCATTAGGTCCTCTTTCATCTCAGCCACATCTTTTAACATCTCCTGACTAGAAGATAAAGATGACGCTGTGGACAACTTAAGGGCGGAGGGTGCTAAGAACAAAGATGATTTGACGGGAGATGAGCTTCGGTTAAAGGGAGATTGGGCGCATGTCTCTGTAGTCAATGTTTTAAGAGGCGAGACCAAGGCAGCTGCTGATTTGGCCAGGGAGGGTGTCTCGGAGAGCTTCTTTAGTGCTGGTTCTGACAAAACATTGACTACAGAATAGACAGGCACCGTGATGGTTGATGAAGTTACTGACGAGGTAGTTGCTGAGATTGACCCGAGAGACGTATAGAGCACCCCAGTGGAAGGAGCTCTGATTGACTGAAAGGCGGATGGAGTCGAAGACACGTGCGACCTGAGTGGAGAAAATGGCTTTGCAGGAGTCGCCGGCAACATTTTCTCAACTGTGTCACTGGCTGCTTTAACGGCACAGCTTGCAGAAGCGGCTGCCACCCCCATCTTCTCTTGAAAGGCAGCCGTGGCCTTGGAACCGCCGATCAAGCTGATGGAAGATGGGTATTTCAAAGGTGATATGGATCCGTTCACCATGGCCACCTCTGTGTGCCCAACCGTGTGTTTCACAGGGGATGCAGCCATTGTGACTTTAGACGGTGACACGGCATCAACTGCTGATTTAGCAGGAGACATCACCGATTTTAAAGGTGAAGACAAGAGAGGAGAGGCTGATGTGATGATGGACTTAAATGGCAGGCCTGAAGAATACATGTTAAGGTTAGATTTGGGAGAGGCCGGAGGCGTCATGGTAATGGATGACCTCTCTAAGAGAGACCCAGCTGTGGTCACAGGAGATGTCCGAGTGGGGAACACAGAAGCCGACACCAGCCCTTTCAAACCAGCAGCTTCCGTGGCAGTAGGAGCTCTGACAAAGGACCCAGGAGAGACTTGGACATTATAGGGAGGCTGGGAAACCATGGTTTTCATAGGCGAGATTGTCCGAAAGGATCTAATTGGAGAAGCTACATCACTAACGGATTTAACAGAAGATGTGGTGGAGGCTCCTAGCGTGGATTTGATGGGCGAAGCCGAGGAAACCGACCAGATTGACTTTAATGGGGAAGCGGTTGGTGTGTTAGAAGGCGAGCTGGAGAGGGAAGTGAAGCCCGATTTGCTTTGTCCAGGCACAGTGATGGGTGCTGTGGTCCATGACTGATAGGGTCTTGCGGACAAGAATGGCTTGTAGGAATAGGTGGTGGGTAGGGATCTCGTAGCCGTGGCACTCCGTTCAACTGTTTCTTAAATGGTTAAACCAAAATAATATATAGAAATATATAAAACGTAAAAATCAACAAAAATGGTTGAAAAAACAGAGAGACCAGAGAAAAAAAATTGGTCAGTAAACGTTTTGTAATATTACAAAAAAAGCAAATACAATTTGTTCGTATGAATCAGAATGAAATAGGTAACAATCAATGGCTAACAGGAGGGGGGAAAATAGGAATGAGCCATGTAATTATGGATAATCAAAAATGTTTATAAAAAGGGAAATGGAAAAGACAACAAGAAATGAAAAACAGAAAAGCACAAGGCAACCGAATCTGCAGACAATGAAGGAAACAGAAAAGGCTAAAAAACAGAAGTCCACGCTGGTCCAAAGTAACAGCCACAACCAAAAATTCTTCTCTCACTTCCTATTGACTTTCTGATGTGCTGAATTTGAAGTTTTAAATCTTTCAGTTCCATTTGCCTGTTAATTTATATGTCTTTGCTGCCAGCAAGGGTCACAATTTCTTCAGGATTGTCTACTTTTAAGGGCTTTAACCGTTTTGCTAAGTTCTTGTATAGGCTTGTGCGTGTGACTCTGAGCGACTCTGCTTGAGAAACACTCCCAAATCTTTCATGCAGAGCCCCCTCACCACCCCCCACCCTCCCGAAATCTCTCAAAGTGACAGGCAATTGATGTGCAAAGTGTGAAGCTGGGGGAATAGTCAGATCTCTCTCCCATGCACGCTTGGTTAATGCTTCAGGTTCACAAAGCCAATAAGAGCAAGAGCTTTTCTGACTCAAAGATTAAAACAACAATGAAAAAAAAATCCTCTGAAAGTCGAATTATTCATGCAATTGTCCTTTAGCTTGGTAAAACGTAAATAAATAATGTGGAATGACTTTAACAAGCATTTGTCATACAGAAAAAAAGAGTACAATTAATGAAAAAACATGGCAAGCGAAGCAACCAAAACTTTTCACTTTTATTCATGCATGATTTATCATGTCAAAACAAGCATGAGGAATAAAATGACATGTGTGGTGTGTGCTATGCAGAATACATCAATATTCAGAATTATTTCCACAGAAAACATTTTAAAAGAAGAGCCCACTTTTTCTACAAGGCCGAATGTCTTGGTACCTTTTGAGAATAGTTTTTCAAAGCAAGGAATACAAAATTCATATCCCACATTTAAAAGCAAATGATGTTATTTGTGAAAATGGTTTTCCTGGCTTCTCTACTGCTGAGTTGAGCATGCTGATTTAATCTGATCCCGAGGACTGCTGGGATTATTAAAATGTATGACTTTCAAAGAAACCTTCCAAAGACAACTGAATTTATCCTTCTAAGACTAAGTTTAAGTTCTAAGACTGAACTGTCAACCCTAAGAATAGCAACTCTAGGAAAGGCTACAGTCCTATCATTGGCCTTCAAAGTTCCTGTTTATAAGATACAAGTGATGATTTGATTTGATTGATTGATTGATTGATTGATTCATTCATTCATTCATTCATTCATCCATTCATTCATTCATTCATTCATTCATTCAATTTCAATTTTGGCAGTGCCTGATTCCAGAGTGATTCTGGGAGGCACTGACATGGGGGCATCAGATGTTGCCACCTCTATAAAAAGAAGGTCAGCTTCAGATTAGGAGATTCTTAGCTACATTGATGGAGTTTTACCACCAGCTTCTTCCCTTCCTTCTAGTAGAGAGATTGGCGGGGTCTGGTAGGTAAGAATGCTCATCGTTTAATTTCCTGTGTGTTGTTATGTTAAGGGAACTGGGGAAAAATGCAACGTGGTAGGTGACAGTCCAATGCCAGCAGCTGGAGCTCTGTGCCTGTGACGCCGATGTTTTCTTACTATAGTAGCTAGAATTTCCCAGTGCAGGAATGTAAAAAATGTAAACAAGTTTGTACGTTGAATGTACAAACAAACAAACAAACTGCTATGCAGTGGAAAATGTAAGCCAAGAGGGCACCAAGATTTAATCCAGAAGATATGAGTTTGAGAATCGGCTACAACAGTCAGAGACTGCCAACTGTTGACCATGGCTCATGTTACCACATTACGCTGAGTCTCTGGAAAGCTTTGAAGAGTTGAGCTTGCTGAGGGGAACTCTGACACGTGAGCTAATAAAAAATATATATGACAATGGACCAAAAAAGGTCCAGGATGCTGCTAACTTTGCATCCTTGGAATGCCTGGCTCACACAGGCTTTGAAGAACAGGGAGGACCATCGTCCTGAGCCCGATCCCTGAAAGTTCTAATTAATTTATGACACACTGATATTAAAATGATAAAGGCATAATCTCCATGTCAATGAAATAACCTTCTCATATGCTTTTGCTAAAGTTGCTTTGATAATATTTCAAATCAACCTGGCCGTTTTCTTGGAAGGTTTACATCATCGTATAATGAAATTTTAATTTAAAACTCTATGTATCTATTCACTGTACAGTTGACCCTACAGAAGTCCATAGGTTGGACTTCTGTAAGATTAACTGTACAGTGAATAAATACATAGAATTTTAAATTAAAATTCCAACCTTTAATTCCATAGGTTGGACTTCTGTAAGATTAACTGTACAGTGAATAAATACATAGAATTTTAAATTAAAATTCCAACCTTTAATTCCATAGGTTGGACTTCTGTAAGATTAACTGTACAGTGAATAAATACATAGAATTTTAAATTAAAATTCCAACCTTTAATTCCATAGGTTGGACTTCTGTAAGATTAACTGTACAGTGAATAAATACATAGAATTTTAAATTAAAATTCCAACCTTTAATTCCATAGGTTGGACTTCTGTAAGATTAACTGTACAGTGAATAAATACATAGAATTTTAAATTAAAATTCCAACCTTTAATTCCATAGGTTGGAATTCTGTGACTGATAATACTTTGGTCCAACCTATTAATGCAAAATCCAATTCCTATGTGGAGGCCTGTTATACAAATACACAGGGAGACCCAGATTTTGTGCCTGTTAAAGTCTTGTTAACTATAAGCAAAAGGGAGATTTTTATTAGGAAATTCATGCCATTCCAGAGCAGAAGTGCTCTAGACAGTTGCTTTTTCTAAAATAAGCTTAATTTGAGAGCGGTTCAGTGTAACATGTAGTTCAGGGGTATCAAACTCAAGGCCCGGGGGTGTGTGTGCTTAGATCTGGCCCACAAAGCCGCCCTGGAAACAGTGAAGAACCAGCCCGCGGTGCCTCTGCCAGCAAAAATGGAGTTTGGGAGGGTCGCACATGGCCCTCCCGAGCTCTGTTTTCGCTTGCAGAGGGTTGCCAGAGGCCGTCGCAGCTGAAAACAGAGCTCACGAAGGCCACACGTGGCCCACCCGAGCTCTGTTTTCACTGGCAGAGGCTTGCAGGAGGCTGTCGCAGCCGAAAATGGAGCCCGGGAGCCCATTTTCACTGGCAGAGCGCTCAGGCCACCACAGGCACCCCCGACACGAGTGACATCGAGCTGGCCATGCCCACCGTGGCCACGCCCACCCCGGCCCCCCAAGGTCAAATGCAACGCTGATGCGGCCCTCAATGAAAACGAGTTTGACACCCCTGATGTAGTTGGTCCCCAACTGAAACACCACAGAGTGCACCTTTGGATTAGCTGTCAATCATGAGATATCACCATCTCTGGAAGAGGAGCCAGACCAGGGGTCCCCAAACTTGGCAACTTTAAGACTTATGGACTTCAACTCCCAGTTTAAGACTTATGGACTTCAACTCAATTCTGGGAGTTGAAGTCCACAAGTCTTAAAGTTGCCAAGTTTGGGGACCCCTGAGCCAGACCAACTTCTTTGACTAGGTAAGCACAGAAAACCAATTCTCCACAAACGATTCATGTGGTCCACGGATATTTCGAAAGAAAATGATTGATGTCTTTGTTTGAGTTTCTCAATTTGTTTGCGCTCAAGAAGAGCGCTTGAATAATTGGAGGGCGTTGCCTACTAAATCACATCTCTTCCAATGACATAAAATGCAACATTCATAGAAAAAATGTCTCTTTTAATGAAAAATTAGTTTACAATCTTAGTACATTAGGAAACTCACTCATGCCAGGCTCAGTCAGGTAGCTGTAGCGCTTACGTAGAGCGAGGGACACAAAGTTATGTCTGCGGTCGGTCTTCTCCGTCTGTAAGAAAACATATTTCTTCTTGGAACTTGGAAGAGACATCCCCCTTGAAAGCAGATGCCCTTCTGTATTTCAAATCACGGTCTTATTAACAGAAAATAACAAAACAAAACAAAAATAACAGAATAACAGGGTTGGAAGGGACCTTCGAGGTCTTCTAGTCCAACCCCCTGCTCAAGCAGTAAAACCCTGCGCCATTTCATTATCCCAGCCTTGTTTTAAAGCAGCAGTCAAGATAGGCAAAGACCTGCTTTAAAAAACAGGGAATATTCTCCTCATCCCATTCCCAGGCTTAAAAAGGCCTCAGGGATCCAGTGGTGCCTAAAGAAAAAAAAATATTGCACTTAAGAAGTCTTAAGCGATACCGTCTAC
Organism: Thermophis baileyi; assembly: GCA_003457575.1. Lineage (NCBI taxonomy): Eukaryota > Metazoa > Chordata > Lepidosauria > Squamata > Dipsadidae > Thermophis > Thermophis baileyi. Next base: position 593,183 of record QLTV01000970.1, read on the forward strand.
CTACAGGCTACACAATCTGGTTTTATCTTTCCCTGGCCCTGCAATTCAGAACAACCAACTTTCCATAAGATGAAGCCCCTTCTCGCCCACCCCTCCAGCTGATCTCCACTTAGGTGTGTTTTGATCCAGTTTCAAAGCTTGAATTTTGAACAGTTATGTGCTTAGTGGGCCCTTGAAGAAATAGAAAAATGGAAGGATATTTCACCTTACATTGTGGGGGGGGGGGTTCCAGTTTGTGCAAATTCTATTGGCGTATCTTAAAAGTTCAATTTAACATGAAATAAATGTCACCCTTCTCTTATTCAGCTTAATCGTTCACATAACTGGGCATATATGGTCCCTTTCTGTGGTAACTAGGAGATGGATGGCCCCAGCTCCATGCTCCATATTGGGGCGCAAAAGAGAGGAAGAACAGGTACCCTCGGGGCTAACTATGATTTAACCTAGTATGACCTGATTTGGGACATATCCCCTGCCTCCTTCAGCCCCTCATCATGGAGAGCAGAATGAACGCAGGGCCCTCTGGGCTAGCTCTGTTGCTGCCCCAGTGTCCTAAATTCATGATGTATTTGATCCACAATGAAACAGGGAGGAATAAAAATGTGGGAAGAGGCTGAATCCCAAAACTTGCCATCCATAATGTCATTCCTAAACTACGCAGATGCAGTCTCTGAAGTCACATTTTATGTAGCAGAATCATGCAAAGCATTTGCAAGACGGCTTTGATGCGAGTCAAGCATCCTTCCTCCAAGGCGGGCGCACTGGTTTACTACAGTGGTGCGAGCGCTTTCCCATGAGCGCGTGTCCAAGTGCAAGTACAGTTTTGTCTGTGTCAGGACTGGATCACGGAGGCAACCTAAGGCGGCCTCTGAAGCACCAATGGATGTGACCGCCTTTGAAGAGGGACACTTTCCACACAATGCCTTCACCTGGGATCTAAGACCAAATGCAGCCCCCTTGAAGAGTGCCAGACAATCAACTAGCAAAGCTAAGCCTTAATGGTCAAATCACAATGTCCCCTTGGTATAAGCTCTTCCATCACACTGCACAGTGACATCATAATGATAATTTCTGGCTACAAATGAGAGCACCCCCACACAAGGTTACACTTATACACTGAACATATCGGGGCAGATTTAATTGAGGCCAATCAAATACTTCTGCCAAAATCAATTTGCACGGAAAGCACATAAATGACAAGGTACACCCACTTTAAGGTGAGCACAGAAAGGACAAATAAAAGGCACGGAAGGGGTTGGTTTTTCTTTCAATATGCACAAAGGCAAGGATGGGGGGTTAGAAAAACCAGCTTTCAGCAGTTTCTATTCTGCATCCCTATAGACGTTTCATACTTTTATTTAGCAATAGTTATAGGAATGTCTAGAAAAGAAGCAAAATGATTCGGGGAATTTAAAGGATGTTTGCTTGGAACTGATAGAAAATAGTTATTTGATAGCTGGGGAGGGTACCAGAATGGTTGAACATCCCAAGTGACTTAAAGATGCTGAAATTGGTGGTTTAAGTTCCATTAACTGTAAAGGCAGCATAAAGCCCATGTTTAATTATGAGATTTTTAACCCACTTGACTCAAGCTGATTCATGATTTTTTTTTCATATAATGTCCCCTAACAAGCCAATATGAAACAGTTGGCACAACTATAAATCTCACTGAGACAGCCTTCCTCCTCCTCCTCCTCTTCCTCCTCGTACTTTGCCAATAGCTGGCAGTTTTGTGCCAAGAACCAAGGTCCTGACCAGGTATCTTCAGTGTGGTCCTTTCCAAATGGGTTGTGACTAACATGTCAGAACAGCTGATAATTCAGGTCACTGTAATCCCAATTAATGTGGAAGGCATCCAGTTTAGGTATTCACAAGCGCATTCTTCAGTGTTAACTCTTTGTAGTTCAAACACTGTAGAAGATTTGAGAGATGTTTGTGTGTTTGTGTGTGTGTGTGTGTGTGTGTGTGTGTGTGTGCACCTATAGAGACAGGGTTATAATAATAGAGAAAGGGTTATAATAGAGAAAGGGTTATATAAATTGTATATTGAAAGTTTGAAGAGGAAGTCAACGTGATTTTAAATGAATAAAATGGTTTTGTTTATTGGAAGGAAAATGCAGTACTTTCCTGGGGGAGTCAGATATTTAAGGTGACACAGATTTAGCAAATTTTTTTATTTTTTATTTATTTATAGGTAGATTTCTATGCCGCCCAACTCCCGAGGGACTCTGGGCGGCTTTCACTGTAGTTTGCATGAGTTGCATTTATTTATGTGTAAAGGTGGATCATTGGAGGTTCACGCAGATGCATCCCACTTCTGACCGGATTTAAAGTTCTCAAATATGTTTCTGTCCTGCCTCATAACAGCCTGGTGCTGGCATAAGAGAATTTGGTAGGTCCCAGCTACCCACAATGAGCTTTTATCTGAGGGCTGGTCATAGGAAAGTACAGGCCACTGACTGCACCCTAGTAAGTGACATTTCCCTCCACAAATACTTGCGCAAAATGTGGCTCAATTTTTTGCATGGGAATCTGCATAGGTAAGTTTCACTTTTCTGGTGCAAAGCTGTATTGTGAAACAATCCATCGAGGAGGAGGAGGAGGAGGAGGAG
>QLTV01000970.1:597754-611592 GCA_003457575.1 Thermophis baileyi
GAAAGATATACTTTAAAAAATCGGGATGAGGTGACAAAGGGGGCGTGGCACCAGGGGCGAAATGCTCCGGGTTCAGGCTTGCCTGCAGGTCGCCGGACAGCTGATAGTGTCGGAAGCGGGAGACTTCGCCCGGACGCCACCATTTGGGTTCTTTTACCCTCTGCGCATGCGCAAAGCATTCTGCGCATGCGCAGAGGGTAGAAGAACCCAAATGGCAGTGTCCGGGCTACCAGCTGACGGCGACCCGCAGGCACGGCCGAACCGGGACCTTTTTACCCCTGCAGTGACGGTGGCACCAAGATGGCGGGCTAACACGCGCGGCGACCCCTGTGAAATTGTCGTTCGACCCCCAAAGGGGTCGCGACCCACAGGTTGAGAACCGCTGGGCTAAGAGGAAATGCTGGAAAGCACCTCAACCATCAGCAGGAAGCTCATTCCGTGCCTGTCTTTGTCACCAACCCATCTCCCCTAAGAGGTTCATGTCAAGCGCGTGATGGCACATGGAGAGAGCCATCACCAGAAATATCCCAAACATGTCCTTTCAAAAGAACAATGTTGTCAGATCACAAGAGCTTTGTCCCCTGATCTTACGGCAGCCATGGCTTTTACCTTGATAGAAAATGGCAGTCTATTTTCTTTGAAAGCATAAAAATTAAATACAAGCTGTTGTCCTCCTTTGGTTAAAGGAGCTAGATTTCCATAACAATCCACATAAATGGGTTTTCCTTCCAAAACCTGTTGGAGGGGGAAAAAAAACCTGGATTAATACCCAAAGAATTAAAATAAATGGGAAGTGTCTCACTTTACGAACGTATTTTTCCAGGCTCTTATGAGACAGGTTACATACTTTTGATCTACCTTTGATTTGAACTGAATTAAACCGAGGCTGATTTGCACAGGCTTCATGTCATATTTAATACATTTTGAAAGGCTCACCCACAGTCCATGATTATCATGAAGACCTTTGCCGTTAAATCATGAATACCTCAATATCTTTGCTTCTTGCAACTTCTTCAAAATTCTCCTGCTGCTCCAGCGTTTTGTCAACTTTATCATCTGTCATACAGAAGCAGCGCAAATTGGATTCCACAGCATCGTTTGTTTTGGCAAAAATGACAAACTTGGCCATGTAAGGGACACATATCAATTCCCTATATAGCTGTGTGGCCAACCCAACTGTTTCAAGAACTTGATGGCAATCTGCTAACCAAAATCTAGAGAGGGGAAAGGGAAAGAGATGAGATTAGACAGACAGACAGACAGACAGGCAGACAGGCAGGCAGGCAGGCAGGCAGGCAGGCAGGCAGGCATAAACAATGAGTTCATTTTCATACATCTAGTTCATAAGGACATGAACAAAATAAATATTCCATTGGAATACCAATCAAATTATGACTCTTCTTCTATAATCATCATCTGTCTAGAATAATGTGTCCTGAATGTATATCAAGAGCCCCACAGCTTTTCTTGAATTTTAGTTCATTTTCAGATGCTTCTCCCCAAAACTGGAAGTGCACAAACTAGACAGAGTCATGTTTCCTTTCTTTTTCTTATCACTTTGATTGCAGCTTGGTCTCTGGAAAGAAATCCAGATGGTGCACATCTGGATTTTCCTCCAGAGACCAACCTGTGGCATTTGAGTCCTTCCAGCTTTCTTTCTGGTTGTTGCACAGGAAGCTTATTAAAATCAGAGTTGCAACACTGGATGATGGCTTGCTTTTTAAGTGCTCTGTACCCAGAGGAACAACAAATGGCAATCTTTCCAACTACCTAATGGCTGTTTGTAAGTGATGGAGATCTAGTCCATGGGAGCTGCTTGGGTGATTTAAGGCCATTCTCTACCTACCCCAGAGGGTTGCTGGTATGAAAAGAAAGGAGGAACAAGGAATGCAGTTGATGAGCTCTTTGAAGAAAACCACTCAAAATTATTGTTGCCAACCAGAATGGCATTTTGTGAAATGGGCAGCTATAAACAATTGATTAATAAATAAATAAATATGTTCAAGTAAGTAAATGTGATCTTCCTTTCCAGATGAGGATGAAGGTAATCTGCTTTGTAGTCTTTGCTTTTTGTCCTACCTGGCTGAAACATTGGTTGTGAAGGAGACACAATTATTCACAAATGTGAGAGGGGTGGTTCCTGTGATGTCTTCCCACTGTGCTGGTGAAGTGCCTCCTGGAGAAGAAGGAAAAAAAGACATGCACCTCTTTTAAGAAAGAATCTCAGCTTTGGCCCAGTCTGGAATTGCGCTTCTGTCTGAGCCAAAAGTTATGAGCTCCCAAATCCCATAGCCCTGGATTCCCGGTCTTCGGCTTCAGATGGAAACCACTGAGGTTTCCCTCCCTCCCTCCCTGCCTGTGGAGGATGGAGACAGGCCTTGGCCAGGGAGAGAAAACACACGGGGGTCTCTGCGAGGAGCCTCTTGGCAGGACTCAGCCCCAACCTCGAAATAAGTGTAGCTGACTAAGGAGATGCTAAAACAAAGAGAATCAAAGAGTTGGTAAATATGGTCTCTGGGTATCTTCCAAGAGCAACACTCAGTAAGGACACCTAGAAAGTCTGGAGACACTTTTGTGCATAGATGATAGCAAGAGACAGTGACAGAGAGGTGGGGAGAGAGAGGGAGAGATTCTTTTACTCCAAAAATGTAAAATACTTTAAATACTGTTCAGCAAAATGTTTAATCAGATCTCTGCTGAAAGGAAAATATGTGTATCGAAGGTCAAAAGTTTCAGTCAGAAATTTGCAGAAGGAACACAGAAAATGTAGACTTTAAGACAGGGATGTCAAACTCAAGGCCCACGGGCCGGATCCAGTCTGCGATGTGGTCGGATCCGGCCTGTGAGGTCGTCCTGGTCTACCCAATGCGAAGATGAAAGATCGGGCCAGCGTGGCTTTGGCCCGGTCTACCCAATGCAAAGAGGAAACATGCCAGCAGTTTGGGGAGTGGCGTCAAGCTGGCCACACCCACCTGGTTGGCCACACCTACCCAGTCGACCACACCCGTCTGCCCCCCCCCCCGAGGTCAACCACAGCCCTGATGCGGCCCTCAATGAAATTGAGTTTGACACCTCTGCTTTAAGACATTAAGAATTCAGCAGACTTCTTGGAGTTCCTGCCTTCCTTCCAGCCTCCCAATGGAGTTGGGTTGGCCTGAAATCCTAACCAAACAAGCAGGTCAGCTTCTGTCCATCCTGCTCACCCCAGTCATAGTGGGGCTGGGGAGAAGCGGCCTGAGGCACCCATGACTAACCCGGGGGTCACACGACCATTGGAAGAAGCTGCCAGAGGGTGTGCGGCTCATCCTAAGGAAGTACATGAACCCTGCTGGGTCTCACCTGTGATGCTACACAGCAGTCGAAGGCTGGGCGTGGTGTCGCCTTTGTACCCATTGGTCACTCCTTCCCCAGAGGGTGGTGGCACTGGAATCGTCATTGTGATGGGCTTATGGAATTTCCTTCTTCTGGGCTCCACGGTGACAATGGGGCTAAAGGTGGCTTTGTTGCCAAGGATCTTCTTAACCATTTCATCCTGCACTGGTTGAGCCTATTATTAATTTGAGAAAGAGTTTTAAATGGCTATGTGCATTGTTTTCCAGAAAAAGTGAGTTGTCTTTTCTTTTTTTTTTCAAACTGAGAAGGCTGTGTCTTGTCCTGTCAAACTCACTAAACATATTCATATAAGCTAAGCTCAAATCTCAGCAACTTAGTAACCATACAATATCCTTGAGCCACAATATAGGATTGGTTTTCTCAGGATGGTTTCTGATAGTCATTGAATTCCCTCCTTGAAGCACTAATGACACTATCCTATAAATATATGGGCTCCATTAATGTTTTTTTTAAAAATACACTGATTTATCCTCTGAGATTTATCCTTTGTCACCTGCTCAAGTGTCTTGAACAAAGAACTTCTTGCGATCTGACCAAGTTGCCCAAAAAGTCCTGAACCTTAAACACCTAGTTACAATCCCACAAGAGACTATATTTCCAGGATTCTAGAATAAATTTTGGGGTCATCTCCCACGTATGAAAAGCACACAATTCTTAATATCCTTTAAAAATCCATATTGAGAATAGAGTTAAGCAGGAGATACACATTGTTCACGGCAGCATAGAATATTCAATATAACATTAGCTTTTCCAGATCCATGAATCACCATTCCAGAACCTCAAAAACAGCATGTATTGTATCATTTCTATAGGTGATGTGAAATTTTCCTGAATTCAGCTTTAACGATAAACATTCATGACAGATATCAGTCCAATGAATGCAAATTAATGCCTAGCCCTTTTTTCAATTTACTTCGTGTAAATTACCATATTTTTCGGACTATAAGATGCACCTAAATTTTGAAGAGGAAAACAACAACAAAAAAGTTTGTGCCCCATTTTCGGGCCTTTTTTCAGGCCCTTTCCAGCCTTTTTTCTGCCCGTTTTTGAGGATTTTTTCTGCCTGTTTTGGGAGCTTTTGGGGGGCCTGTTTTTGAGGCTTTTTCAGCCCGATTTTGAGGCTTTTTTCGGCCCGTTTTTCCAGAAAAAAACAGCCCCAAAAAAGCCTCAAAAATGGCCTGAAAAAAGCCTCAAAAACAGCCCAAAAAAGCCTCAACAACGGCCCCCCAAAAAGCCTCAAAAATGGCCCCCAAAAAAGCCTCAAAAATGGCCCTAAAAAAGCCCCCAAAATGGGCCGGAAAAGGCCTGAAAAAGGCCCGAAAACGGGGCATGTGGAGGCCAAAAAAAAAACGGCCGGTGGGTGGGCGGGGCTTCGGCAATATTCGGTCTATAAGACGCACAGACATTTTCACCCCCTTTTGGGAGACAAAAAGTGCGTCTTAAATACGGTCAATCAGTTTCACCACCAAATGGGGGAATCTAAAGAAAATCTCCTTGTGGTGATAGAACAAAAATCTTCTATCCATGTGTTGATACAATGAAATACATTGTTTTATTTCATTATGAATAGAGTTGAGATGCTGGATAAGATTGAAAAGGTTAATAAAATGTTAAGAGGGAGAAAAGCCCTTGTGGGACTTTTAGGAAGCTATACTTGAGAGAGATGACCAGACAACAGCTGCAGCCTCTCTCCATGGGAGGCCAAGAAAGAAGTCCTGCCTTGTCTTCTCACCAGGAACCAAGTGGACTCAAGAGGGGACCTTCCCTAAGGGTGTGCAGAAATGGGACTGCTGTGCTGTTGGGCCCGAACGGAGCCAGCCAGGCCCTGACCTGGGTCTTCTCCTCCTTGGGGTTCCTCAAGACAAGAAGCTCCCTTACCTGGAGGCCCACTCGAATTCTTTTCGTCAATGCGCCTTCAGGGAAAGCAGCTTGGACCCGAGGCAGAGTGGTGCTGCTTAGGATGCCTCCTTCTGGCCCAATCTGGTTGCTCTCTTGCTTAATTCGCGAAACCACCGCAAAATACTGAGGGAAGTCCTTAGTGACGATTCTGCAGATCCGCTTCTTCTCCAGCTCTTCTACACTGTCCAGCTCTAGGAAAGGAAAAGGGGCTCAAGACTCGTCTCCACATCACAATTCAGATATTCCCCCCCCCCCCGCACACAGAATCCCTTCACTCTGTCAGCCTCACGCTCAAACCTCTCTGGATTAACTTTGAAGCGGGCGGATTTTAGTTTTGCAAGCACTTCTTCCGTTTCTGTTTTCAAGCTTGGTATTACGGCCTTTTCTCAGAATGCGTTTGCTTGAACTTTGAGTCAGACAAGAATTACACGACTCCGGAACCGGCGTTCTATTCAATTAACATTGTACTTTTCTCCCCAAGTAAATTAACAATTTATTGTTAAAACGTAAAAAGTATATCCAGATTCTTCAATAATAACACACCAGGAAATATTAAAAAGAAGTTGGATTTACAGTTTAAAATCACTTTCTTTGACTCCGAAGCATTGGACAAGCACATTCGATAGCAATACCCATCCAAATAAATCACAAGCTTATTAAAAAAATTCTGAGCCTTTTAATAACATTTGTAGTCTGCCCGACTCTTTCTGATTTTTGACTCTCCTCCTGCAATATTCTGCTAGATCAAGAGAGCCACATTCTGAATCTGCTTGATGTCTTGGTCCCTTTTAATATCTATCTTGGCCAGTAGATGGTACTCCACTCAGCAAAACCATGTTGGCTTTAACATTTAAAAAGGCAAAGGGAGGGGAATATTTAGCGGAGAGCAAAGAACCAGAGAGATGGGAGACTGCTCAGTGCATCCGAGAGCAGCTATAATGCTTATTTAGACGTTTCTTCATTTGAAGGGGCCCTTTCCCACAGAGTGGACCCAGACATTCTTGGAGACTTCCTAAGTCGGGGTTCAGAATAGCAGTGATCCAGGGATAAAACCAGAAACGTTAGAGCAAGGGGCCCCAGCCGCCGGTCTGTGGACCAGCACTGGGCCATGTCATGCCAGAAATCGGGCCGCGCAAACAAGCGGAGCCCCATCTGCGGAATGCAGGCAGCACGCGAAACCACGCCCCCTCCGGTCCGCGGAAAAACCTTTCTCCACGGAACCGGTCCCTGGTGCCCAAAAGGCTGGGGGCCTCTACGTTAGAGAATACTTGTGCTGCTTAGTGAGCCCTATCCTGTTGCAGACAGCATAAAAATATCAAACAGATAAAACATCAGCATCGTGTTAAAAAAAATATCAAAAGTTGTAAAAAAAAAATAGCAAAAATTATAAGCATAGATTGTGATGGTCAAATGGTCATCCTTTGTTTGTACTGGAAGAGAAATCTGTACAGAGAGAAATCTGCTCCATTTTTTCCCTGCACTTTCTTCGATGGTCCCGACGGGAAGGACTGTACATATTTTTCCCTTTGGCGCCGTCTCCGTTCTGGCCAGGGACCTTTGCAAGGTGACTGCCGTTACCTTCATTCATGCCATTCAGGATCTCCAGGAGGTTCTCGTGCTTGCTATCGTACTGATGCTCTTTCCAGGTTTCCCCATTTTCACTCCGCAGCACGATCAGCTCCCGTTCCTTTCCTCGCATCGATCCGAAATGGGGGATTTCCACCACCACCGGACTGCATCAAAGAAAGAGAAAAGCCACTGAGGCCGGAGGGCTCCCCACGGCAGTTGTGTCTCCATGGGTCGGAAACGGGCCCAGTTTATCATTCGGTTGCAAGCAATTAACAACTGGCAAAGCCACAAAACCTTTCCCGCTTGACCTGCAAGTGACCGTTTGATTCACCCCAACGCCAAACTGAGGTTGAAAGCAGACACGGGAGTGCTGGCCAAGGCTGATTCACATGAAAACAAGAAGTTACAGAAATACATACAAGCAAATGAAAAGAAACTTTTGGAAGTTGCTTATGCAGAAAGAGGCCATAATCAGGAGATGTGATCTGGCAAGAAAGATCTGCTGTGACAACGCCAGTTTCAAGGAAAGCCTGCTTTCTGCACCTCAGCTGCTCTACATCATGCAATGGACGTTAACGTGACAATATTTTTTTTTTCTGCATTCATAATTTCTTCTGCTTTGGGCAAGCGTGAAAAGAAAAACACGGTGCAAAAAAATGACTGAGAATCTTATCCAGTACCTGCCTGGCCTCCTCTTGAGACTGTCCCAGCTCTCCCTTTCTTGGCCACGGATATCACTAGAGCCACAGAGGCCGCCATTTTACTTAGTAACTCCCAAGAGTTCCCATTTGGCTTTATCTTTTGTGGAGCACAATTTAGGTGGATGGGTATGAGACAGATAAATAGAGAGATGGATGTCTTTGAGTATGCAAACAGAGAGAGGGCTGGTCCTGCCCTTATCCCAAATGCAAAACTTACTCAGGGTTAGCATGTGTGTGTGTGTGTGAGAGAGAGAGAGAGAAAGACAGAAGGCTGAGGGTGGGAGGGAGAAGGAGAGACAGAGGAAGAGGGAGGGAGGCAGACAGAGAAAGGGAGAGGAAGAGAGAGGGGGAGAAGGGGGGACGAAGAGAAAAAGAAAGAGAGAGGGGGGAGAAAGAGGGTGGGAGGGAGAGAGGGGGGACAGTGGGAGGGAGAAGAAAGAGGAAAAGAGAGAGGGGGAGAAGGAGAGATGGAAGGGAGAGGGAGAGAAAAAGAAAGAGAGGGAGGAGAGACAGAAAGGGAGAGAGGGAGAGGGAGAGGAAGAGAGAGAGGGAGGAAGAGGGGGAGGAAGAAGAAAGAGAGAAAAAGAAAGAGAGGGAGGAGAGACAGAGGAAGAGGTAGAGGAAGAGAGAGAGGGAGAAAAGGGGGGGAGGGAGAAGAAAAAGAGGGAAAGGGAGAGAGGGAAGGGGAGGGAGGGAGATGCTTTTCACTCTGTGCCTCCGAATTCTCTGCAAAGAGGGATGACACAGGTGCAAAATAACCAGGCTCTGTTTCCTGGCGAAGAAGGGACAATTTCAAGCTCTCTTTTCTGCCCAGCTTAGGAACTGCGCAGAAGGGAAACAGGGAGAGGTTGTGCAAGTCTCAAGAAGGTGGTCTGGGCTGCAGCCCACGGATTTCCCACTTTGCAGAGAAAGAAACCCTCCCTGCAAAACAGCATCTCAAAGAAGAGCCACGTTGCAGACGTGCTACTTCTGTTTTCCCTTGGATGGAGAGAGCAGAGCTTTCTCAGCAAAACACTTGAGATGAAATCAGACAACGGAATGACTGCAGCTAAAAGGCAGAAGATGCAATGAGATGCTCAAGTCCTACTGAGTTCCAGGAGACCTTATTCCATAATAACCACACCCTGGATTGGGCTACCAGGGACCCACCACTGATGTTTGGACCCTGGTTTCCTCCCATTCCTTTTATTTATTTATTCCTTTGTTTATTTTTATTTTATTTATTAAATTTGCTGGCCGCCCATCTCGCCACAAGGTGACTCTCCTTTATGTAATCTCCTGCTGGTTTTATAGAAAAGATGAGGCTTGAACTTGGGTGACAAGGGGCAAGCTTCTTCTTGGAGATGTTTTCCAACCTCCAAAGCTATTTTACAACCCTGAGATTTATTTATTCAACAACATTTATATGCCTGCCCAAATGATGCATGGTGATTCCACGGGGCTTGTACCATTAAAATTCTGTAATATAAAAAAAAAACCCTAAGACCGGTCCCTGGCTCAAGGTGAACTCTTGGACAATTAAAATTAAATTTTGACCATCCATGAGAGGTTGGCCAGGTTCTTCTTCCCCTTCTGGGACCATCTTCCAATAGACTACAATAGGTTGAATAGGAACTCTGCCGTGGGCTGATGGCCGTAGCAGAGCAGCTCTGTCTTGGGAAGGGGTGTCTGCAGGACATAATCAAAAAAGCCAAGATGGGGCCACCATGCTGTCATCAAAGCTCTAACTGTCACAACATCATGCGTGCTCTCGTCTCTTTTTCGATCATACACTGAGGACACCCCTGTCTGCCATTGTTGTAACTTACCATGCCAAAGTTAGTGAAACTGACCAGCTACGTACAACCCACCCCTCTGGCTCTTTCCCCAAATATCAAGAAGCAGGTGATTTGCGGAGCCACACAACACAGCAGTCCTGTGTAGCTGTAGGCACACCCCGAGTTAGCTAAGTCCTGTCCCTCTTTTCCAACCCCTTGTAAGTAACGGACATCATAACTCAGAGCCTTCCACCCAGAATTGCAAACCCCAGCGTGGAAACTAAGCAGAGGCACCCTCTTTATTTCCTATATGAAAAATTTAATCACAGAAAGGTAAGCATTTACGGATTATGGAGCTTTAATATATTTCAGTAATTTCCTACTGAGCTTTATCGGTGGGAACCAATGACAACTCATCATCTTTTACAACCACAGAGCATCTAACAATGCTGAGAACAGGCAGTGAAGAGTCAATAAATAAGCAGGATGGGACACAGATTTTCTTCTGCATTTCCAACTATGGCATTAGGAACAATTGCATTTTTGAAAATGACAGTTAGGACACCATCCAATTAATTTATCCTCTTTTACACCACTGGTTTTATTATTTACATCAGGGGTGGGTTCCTCCCGGATCGGACCGATTCGCCTGAACCAGTAGCGACCCGCTGGTGATGTCATGATGACGTCACCGAACCGGATCGGTCGGTCGGTGCCGGTCCGTGGGGGCCGCCATCTTTTTTTTGAATTTTTTTTTTAATTTTTTAAAAGGTTTTTCCCCTTTTGAGCATGCGCAGAAGCCGACTTCCGGCACTGTGCATGCGGTCGCCATCTTTTTTTTTGGCTTTTTTATTTATTTATTGATTGATTGATTTTTTGCTACTGCGCATGCACCCACGAGGCGCGCCCACGAGGCGTGGGAGGGAGGGAACCGGCAGCAAGGTAAGTTGGAACCCACCCCTGATCCCCGTGCTTAATGCCATGAGATGGAAAGGTTCTTAATTTTACTTAAATTGTGCCTTTTCTNTTTATTTTACTTAAATTGTTCCTTTTTTTTTCCCCCCCCCCCCCCCGCAAAACACAGATTGTTATTCAAATTACATGATTGGAAGAAAACAGCAACATCTCCAAGGGCTGTTGCATTTGGTAATCTAACTTTAACTCGGTGCTCCCCATGTGCAAAATACTGAAACACACCAACAAATACCTTCTGAATGCAATCTTTGTTGGTTAAGTGTCTCTCTGGATAAAGCCCACACAGTTATGTCCATGAATAGAAAAACAAAACTCACAGGGAAGGTAGGACAGGGACTCAACAGAGGGCTTGGAATAGCAGGGTAGATTAAGTTTCACAACTGTGGAATACCAGCTGTCAATATATTTAAGGAGTTCAACGATTCTAAATATGAATTCTTTTCAGATCAGTGTAAATGGGTAGTGTCCCTGTGTGTGAATTCTAAATATAAACGCTTGTAAATTAGACACACACACACACACACATACACACACATATATAAATGTATAAATTATATACATATATTAATGATAAACATTTAAAAGAGAGTGTGTGTGTGTAGATATGCAACTAAATATGGAAGAGCTAGATTGGAGACTGTGAGGCACTTAATATATGGAACAGGAGCTCCTCCTTTGCTGATAGGATTAGCCAACCTGCCACTCCTCATCCTTTCAAAGATTGTCTGGCTGCATTCACACTCACACAAGAAGTTTCCCCAGGTAACTTAAATATCTACACAATATTTTTTTTAGTTTTAATTGGGGAACAGGGGTTTGGTAGCCTTGAGCATTCTTCAAACCCAGCCCATTCCATTGGGTTTGGCTTCCATGTGCAGCCTGTAATGCAATCACCAATCCAAACAATGAAGAGCATCTTCCCAACTGGGTCTTCTCCCGAGAATTTGAATTATATGTGAGGTCTTGGCAAGGAAGCTGGAGGGGGCTTTTCCCAGGGAACAAGGAGACAAAGAAACTTGGGGTCTTTGGTATGCAGGAAAAGGGCAAAGGCAGACACCCCCCCCCCATACACACACACAACCAGATTGCAGGGTATATCTAATAGTCTTGCAGATACATGCTTTAGCCTGGCAAGATTCTGTCTATTGATGAGCAAAACAATAAAGAAATTACTCAACATTGCTTTGCTTTGAATCAGAGTCGTTCTTGGTTCTTTTGGCCTGACACCATCTTAGGTTTGAATTGGGCCATCCTTGTATTACAAATATTACTTGCTGAAAATGACCCAATTTTGGCCATCGTCTTCCTCCACAAACTGACTTCAAAGCCTTGTCAATAATTCTATCAGCAAGATTAAAATAAACACGTGTTTTGGGTGGATCTTTCTTTTTTAAAGGTATAGTTAATGCAGCTGAGACTGTAAGAAAAAGCTATTCTTAAAAAAAATTAAGAAAAAGCACAGAACTTATGAAAGCAGAAATGCTTGCCGTGAATTCCACATGCTCAAAGCACAAAATCAGTTGAACAGTGTTAGACTATCATCAAGCCACTATGGTTTCACTGCCTGTGATATTTAAACCAATGGGAAGCTTTTGCTGTAACTGTCGTAGGGAACGTAAAAGAGATGGGCATGATCAAAACACAAAACCAGAAAAAAAAGCAAGTCAAAACCGAAAACAAGAAAAGAGCCGCAGACATTTGATATCTTTGCTTAGAAAGAGCCTACCCAGTGAATTTGGTCCCTGGAGGCCCAAGCTGCAGGATTCGGCTAACCAGGCTCTCGCCCTCAATTAAAGGGGGAGGATTGGTGGGAAGATGCAGTTTACTAGTAGCATCCATGCAGCAGGAAGAAAAACAAGAGGGGAAATTAGGAGCCAGAGGTTGACAGCTACAGTATGCTTATTTGCAGGTTAATTCTTCTGCTCTTGGTGGGCAACAGCCAAGGAAGAAGGAAAGGTGGAACACAGAGTTTCTTAAGAGAGAGACAGGGTGTCTATGGGCATGGACTGCTCTGCACATGAGTGGGTAGCACTACCAAGCTGATTGGACCCCATGACAGAGGGAGGGTCTCTGCTGAACATCCTCCTTTCCCCCTCCCATCCCATCCCACCTGTTCAAGAGAAGCTCCCTCTGGGCTCCATGGGGAGTTGGCCTCCAGTGAAGCAACACACGTCACAAACAAGTCAACGAACACTCAGAGTGTGGCCACAATAGGAAAGACAAGGATCCAACTGATTAAGGAGGAAAAGCCACTTGAGCGATCAGCCCAGAGGGCCACTTACCCCAGGAACTGTGCCCCAGAAGGCCCCATCTCAATCAGCCGGCTGGCTAATCCTTCTCCTTCAACCATGGGTGGGGGGCTGGCCAGCTTGGCTCTCTTCACCAAGCGGCAAGTGATGCGGGTGGGAGCCGTGCACTTGCGTGGCGGGATGATGATCCTCATGCCGTGGTGGCGGCTGCCACGCATGGAGCCCCCCCGGGCATCCACCATAAAGCTGACCAGAAAACTGGAAGAGGAACGGGCAGCGTCAGGAAAAGCTGGCATGGAGCAAAAGATCTCTAACACCAACCTAATGCACTGAGAAGGGAAAGCCTTCTGAGAACAGCCGGCACTTATTGGGCACCATTCGGGTGCAGGTCTACTCAGGAGGAGGTGACATTGAGCCCACCACTCTGCTCCCTGGAGCAGCCAAGACCAATGAGGCTGAATTTGGATAGAACTGGGTGGCTTTCGGGCAGCTGATTTCTCAGCAAAGGGTATAGATAATTCTTTGCATGAGAGATTATTTGGAGGAGAAACAGGTTTTTTTCTCTCTTATTTTGATCAAATGATTGCATAATACCATGGCTAAGGATTGCACAGCGTCTCCTCTAGTGAAATTATCAGTGTATGATTCATGCCTTATCAGCGTGAGCAATTAATCATTTAACAATTCCTTACACTCTATTTCTTCAGAAACTATCAGAGCAACATGCACACGTGGCAACATCTTTTTTCCCTTGGAAAAAAAAGGGGGGGGGCTTTCTGAAAAAAACTGTCTCCTTTCTTTTTTTCTTTTAAATCTCTCATCTTCAACCTGAACTTTGTGTTCTACTGCAGTTCCTCATAGTTGGTTTCTTAAAGAAAGCAGCCAACTTTGATCCCATTGCTGCCCCATGGAGGATGTTCTGGCTTTCTTTTGAAACATTCTTCCAAGTCTGCTGAGCTCAGAGGACAAAAATAAGACCTCCTTGAGCCAAGTGCAGTTCCTGGTGACTTCCTGGACATCCAGGTGGGCTTCCTTAGTGATAAACGACCTTTAGGAAAGAGATTTGCCATCTTCAAGGCTGACCTTCACCGTTCCAGGTTAGCCTGCAGTTCCTCCAGGATTTCCTGGTGTCTGTCCTCCAGGTCTTACCCTAGGCCAGGGGTCTCCAACCTTGGCCACTTTAAGACTTGTGGACTTCAACTCCCAGAGTTCCTCAGTCAGCAAAGCTGGCTGAGGAACTCTGGGAGTTGAAGTCCACAAGCCTAAAAGTTGCCAAGGTTAGAGACCTCTGCTCT
>QLTV01000970.1:617809-644870 GCA_003457575.1 Thermophis baileyi
GTCCATCCATCCATCCATCCATCCATCCATCCATCCATCCATCCATCCATCTATCTATCTATCTATCTATCTATCTATCTATCTATCTATCTATCTATCATCTATCTCTAGATATGCAGGAAATGAAAAGGTTCTTCCATACATCCAAGATGAAGAAACTCACAACTATTTCAGTTCCTCCAAATACACCCAGCTGAGTCATGGTTGAAACATGTTTACAGCATTGTGGACTAGGAGGAGAAATGTTTTGACTTCTAATCCCAACAGTTAATCTCAGAGCAAGATAAGAGATTTGGCACTGGTATGAATCAGGATCGCCTAAAAAGCTCCCTATTATGGAACAGGACTACTCATGGCTTTAAATGTTTAACTGAAAAACCATCTAATTATTTATCTTGATATGTCTCTCTCTGGCTCTGGACTGTTGAAGTGGTGCCCAAGCTCAGGTCAAAATAATCTTTTAAAGATATTAGTTTCATTGTTTTGCTATCAGAAGCATCAACTTTATTGCTAGGTTTCCTGTTCTGTATCTCTTGATTACTTTAAGCTGTTCTAAGTGTTGGTAGCAGCACAATGGTGGTGTAGACATTCAATAATAATAAATATCAAATTCCACAGTTGGTATGGAGGAAGTGTATGTCAAGGAAAGTCACTGTGAATAGGTTATTCCCTCTCCTCCAAGCCACTGCCTGGTTTCACCCTGAGTGAAGGAAGGATAGTATCCGAACTACTTACCCCGAGTGAATGGGGCTAGACACAAGATTAACATTATCCAAGGTCTCCGCAGCCCAGCTGTAGTGCCGGAGGGAATCCGAGTCCACTTCTCTAGGAAATGTCGGGGGCTTCAAAGAGATGGCCAACAAGAAAGAAGAAATAAGAAATATTCTCCACTTTATCATTGTTGTAACACTAAGGTGATTATGCAGCCATTGTCCCCCAAATCTCTGGGTTGAATGGGGTTTTGGACCTACATCTCCCCACACAACGCCCAACCATTTGTCCATTGCAGTCAGAAGATGAATGCAAGGAGGACAAGAAATTTCATTCAAGGCTCTTGCCAAGGCACCAAACTCCCCCTGTGAGCCAACTGAATCCAACTCATCAGCCATTGCTTCATTGCAATAATATTATCCTATAAGAAAATGGATGTCTCACCTAGAACAACCTGTCAATTTTAAAAGGCAAGGGGCAGATACTCAACACATAGCATGCCTGGCATGAGGCCCAGGGTTCTCCCTTCCACCTCTCTTGATAAGCAAGGGGAGGAAGATTCTTAAGTTTCTAATGCAGATATTCTGCTCTTTCTCAGAATGCTTCCTTTTCTGCATCCCGCAGGGGTGGGTGGGGTGCAGTGTCTATCAGCCAGAGAACTTACAAGTTCAGATTGGCTATGGACACTTTTCAGGCTATGGGTAGGTCCAGATTTAGCGTTCTGTCAAAAGTGGAAAGAAGAGGCAGCTCCATCAGTTAAGTAAAAACAACGAAGTCAACCTGAAGTCCAGGCTAGACACCTCTGAGCCAATGGAGGAGGAAGAGGAACGAGGGCGAAAGGCCTATGTCAGACCAGAGTCTGCCAGGTAGTGGCAGAGGTTACTGTAATGGTGGCCAGTGCTCTTGTAACTTGTGCAACCTCACAGCTAGCTCAGCTTAGTCTGATGGAACTCAGGACCACTGGCCTGCTGGGCAGTTCCTGAATCATGATAACAGCCAGAAGCACACCACTGGATCTCAGCACACCGAACAATGGGTGGGGCTTCAACTTTGTGGCCACTATCTTCACTGTACTGAACTCCTCCTCCCGTGGACGCACCACATTCTGGGAAGCAGCGCTACAACAATCAGATGCTGCCTATGTCCTGATGCCACAGCCCCTTACTTTGTGAGAGTGTAATGCAGCAGAAATGTGTGTTTAATTTAGCAAAGAAAGGCCAGCATCTTGTTATTTAGCTGAAGTCTTCCGTGCTCGCTACCAACTGTAGCTATAGCTTATTCAGTGGTCTTCCTCCCTGAACTACAGAAAAAAAAGCATTCAAATTCCACAATGTCTCAAATCAAAGGGACATTTCACTACAGGTGTGATTTCAGGATATAAACAGGAGCCTTATCTCTGCAAACTAAAGGCAATACTACATAAAATGTACAGGTATTCTGCTTAATTAACCCTGTGTTTAGTCACCTGGCATCCATTAACAGTAATAGCAATCTAAGAATCTGAATTCTAAGGATGGGCTACATTGGCCTCGGGCTCTTTCTGAACTTTGATATCCAGGGGCCCTGCACTCTGAGATTGTTGGGAGTTGTGGTTCAGCAACGTTAATTGCTTTTAATGGATTAATTGCATCAACAGCTGACTGATGCATTAGCCTAGAATTCAAATTTCATCTTTGATGCATTGCTTGTTGTTTTTTTCTTACACAGCCATGGAGGATGGCAGTATACAAATATAGTAAATATATAAATAAAAAATTGGGAAGGCTGACAAACTGAGAACTTTTAAACCTGGAATTTATGAAGAATCATGGACAGTCAAAGAAATGGGGTTACCAAGTACTTGGCCAGCTGAAATTCCTAGCTTATAGGGCACTTTCAGTTTGGTACGTCACAATTTATGCCAAAAACTTCCAAGCCTTGGCTTGAATTGCTTGGATTAAAGCAGCACATACATTACTGCAATAAGAAAATAAAGAGGAAACGTCTTGTCCATCTTCTCCTCTCCTAATCGGCTCAGCTAAAAATTCCAGGAAGCATGCCCAGGGTGTGCTGACTGGTAAGGATGGCAGCCCCGGTCCAATCAAGCTGAAGGACTGCAAAAAGGGTGTATTTAAATCCCTCCCCCCCAGCCAGAGTCACAAGGAACTCACCGTGTCCTTTGGTGGCACCAGAAGTTCTTCGATCATCACGCTGTCCCGGGTGTAAGAGCTTCTATTCAAGGTGTAGGACCTATCCGAACTGAAGGAGCGGAGGCTGGTTGTATTTACAATTTATCAGAGAGTGTGATGATGAGGATGAGATGAACAAAAGAAAAATTAATTCATGCAACTTCCAGGGAGTAAGCTCAAGTCCCTAAACTAGGGGTCTCCAACCTTGGCAACTTTAAGACTTGTGGACTTCAACTCCCAGAGTTCCTCAGCCAGCAAAGCTTCAATTCTGGGAGTTGAAGTCCACAAGTCTTAAAGTTGCCAAGGTTGGAGACCCCTGCCCTAAACCACGTGTAACTGATGTGGGGGAGTTTAAAAATGCTACA
Source organism: Thermophis baileyi (assembly GCA_003457575.1). NCBI lineage: Eukaryota > Metazoa > Chordata > Lepidosauria > Squamata > Dipsadidae > Thermophis > Thermophis baileyi. The sequence continues at coordinate 621,054 of QLTV01000970.1, forward strand.
AGTGCAAATTTCGATGAAGATTTTAGTGATTCCCTCCTGCCCCCGTTGACAAAGTCTGAACAGTTTCACCATTTATTCTGGCAATTTCATTTTGTCAAAGGAAACCTTCGGATATTGTCCGTCAACAGAAATTAGGAGCTGTCTTGAAAAGCTATTTTATCCATTTAAAATCAGAGGGCATCTCTTTGAATGTGGTAAAAATGCACATTGTAGTCCGATATACACTAGGTGTACAATTACCAATTATTTAATCCCGAGTAAGCTTATTAAAAGTATAACCATGATTGATTTCAATGGGCAATCTAATAACTTTGAATTTATGATTTATTCCAAATTTAGTTTTATTCCAAAACTTATACACATGCAGGCTTTAGGAGAATTGTCTCAAAACTGCCCTTCTATTTCTTTAGCCTAGACCTCTTCACTTACGTAGATACTTCTTCAGTCAATGTTTTACTTGCCCTTCAAATGATGGCACTGAGGACTGTGGATTTATTTTATTTTGCATCACACAAAAGTATTATTGTGTGCATCTAACCATGCACAGCTAACAGTTTGTAAAACAAGGAACGATTTAGAAATATTTTGGTTAACATAGAAAAAAAACCCCATTTCCCCATTAATTAAAGGTAAAGGTAAAGGTTCCCCTCGCACATATGTGCTAGTCGTTCCCAACTCTAGGGGGCGGTGCTCATCTCCGTTTCAAAGCCGAAGAGCCAGCGCTCTAAAATTAATTAAATTAATTAAATTAATTAATTAAGACAGCTCTGTTCTGAAGTTTAACTCATCCATTTTATTGAGAATCTTTCCATACTGTTTTTAAGAATTGAGTTCTCAGAGAGGCTACCTAGTCTAACACTGGCCTTCTTCAAAAGGGAAGAGCCCACCTTAAGAACTGACTGCCCTAACCTTAAGAAGATCCCCCATCTCTGATGACTGGCTGTGCACTTGAAGCACACTCTGGACTTCCACTTCAAGTGCACCACAACAAGGAAAAGCAGCTTGCTCAAAGGGAGCTCCTTCCAACCTCAGGCCTTTCAGATTAACTGGCCATCAGAAACAAAGGAGAGGTCACGGGCCATCCTTTCAGAGGTTAACTTGTTCAAATTCCAGGGTTAAGATTAGGAGGCTGCCCTTTATAAGCAGAGGGTCCAAGAGCTTAGCTCAGTGAACAATGGGGTGGGGTAGGAGGCAGAAGGGGGACATCCAAGTCCACTCTCCTGGTAACATTGTCTCTTTGTTGTATGCAAGAGATACAATGGGATGAACATGCCAACCTAGCATCTTCTCCTGAAGTTTGGAGGAAAACAATCGGAATCCACCAAAACAAAGGCTACGCATTTATGTCTGATGTTGTAATCCTGGAAGTTACATAGAGCAAACGTTAGAAGACATGCCGCATTTTAAAAAAAAAATGCTTACTGTTGCAAGGTAGAAAAAAAAGAAAAAGGTCAAATAGTATGCATTCAGCAAACAGAAGAATGTTGGGGGGGGGGCTAACTTAAAAAAATACGAATGCATAAGTGGCTGAACAGCAAATGACAATGACATGCACTCTGCACTTCTGAGTAAACCTTCCCAAATTGTGTTTTCTACAAAACCCCGTCGCTTTTAGAATGTTTATCTTGCGGACTGGTGACCATCTTGAACAAGAAGAGAATTTGGTAGATTATTAAAGCTGTCCATCTTATCAAGCCATTAAGCGCTATAACCCCCAGAGGGCATTTCACTGCAGTCATGAAAACAGCATTATTTGGATGCAATCGAGTAGCCATGATATGCTGAGATGCTAACTCAAAAACACCACAAGCAAGCAGAGGAATGAGAAATGGCAAATTAAGAGAAATGTTACCAGGCTGCGGCCATGCTTCCTTACCTGACCTTAGGACTAGGTTTAGAAATGTACAAGGGAAAGGGGAAAAGAAGAAAAAGGAGGAGAAATAGAAAGCAAAGAATCAGTGGGGAAAAAGCACAGTGCCAGAGCAGGATGACATAGCCACCGAATGTGTGGGGGGAGGGGGAAGCTTCCTTGGTTGATTTTCCCACTCAGTGGTGGAACAAATTTTTTTGGTTTTAATGATTTATTTGTTAAAGAAATCTACGTAGCTGCCCATCTACTAAAAAGAACTCTGGGTGGCTATATTACATCTCCGTCCAAGGAACTTTAGGTAAGAGAAGATGGGAAAACACTCTGCTTGTGATCCTGGAGAACTTCCAATGGGAATCAATGTGATTTGGCTACATGGACAACTTCCGGCCTAATATAACCTCCTGCCATGCTCTCAGTTCCTGCGGGATGACAGGAACAGCTGTCAACGCAGGCTGGAGAACCAGTAGCCAGCAGATGCTGCTCAACCACAAGTCCCCCTGGACTGAGCCCCCATGGCCAGCGGCATGAAGACTTCATGAGTCTATGCAAAAGTCTACTTTTGATACTGACAAAATTGGGTTGGTGGTTAAGCCTCAGAGGAGGTTCATTGTTCAGAGATGGTTTAGTGGTGAGAATGATGTACTGATAAGGTCACTACTGAAGAAACCTAGCAGAGATCTAGTTGTTTCTGATCTGATCTTCTGGGCAAAACCTTTTCAGTGCCAAATAACACGGACATGGCTCTTCCTAAAATACATTCCAACCTTCTTTTTAGCTTATTTTTATGGCAAAACCTTTTATGAGAACCCTGACATGTGACTTACACAAGGAAAGGGCTAAAAAGAGAACAGTGTGACCCTATAATCAATGAATGATGCATTTAAGATATATATTCCACTTGCCCTGAAACTGTTAGGCAGTTCTTAGCACGGTATCCTTATGAGCTGCTCTTAGGGGGTTGCAACAGGTTTTAGATGGGGCTGAGCTCTCCTAGACAGTCCCAATACATCATTCTGATGTCCTCCTGGGTCAGCTGCATCCCAAGGCCATCAGGAAAGCAATGGACTTAGGGATGGTCTTAATGAGCAGCTCTAGCCTTTTCTGGAGAAACCTGACCATGCTCTTCTGAGGGGTCCAGTCAAGAGGTTTTCCCAAACTCTCTGTGCAGGGTCCCAACCTGACTGCTGACAGAAGAGATACAAGAGATCCATGCAATACAAATACAGATTAATAGAGTTGGAAGGGACCTTGTAGGTCATCTAGTCCAACCCCCTGCTCAAGCAGGAGTCCCTGTACCATTTCAGACAAATGGCAGTCCAATCTCCTCTTGAAAGTCTCAAGTGTTGGAGCTCTCACAACCTCTGAAGGCAACTTCTGTTCCACTGGTTTATCGCTCTCACTGTCAGAAAGTTTCTCCTTATCTCCAGGTTGAATCTCTCCTTGGTCAGTTTCCATCCATTATTCCTTGTCTGGCCTTCTGGTGCCTTGGAAAACAGCCTGACCCCCTCCTCTCTGTGGTAGCCCCTCAAGTATTGGAACACTGCTATCATGTCTCCCCTGGTCCTTCTCTTCACTAGACTGGCCATGCCCAGTTCTTGCAACCGCTCTTCATATGTTATAGTTTCCAGTCCCCTAATCATCCTGGTTGCTCTCCTCTGCACTTTCTCTAGAAAGTGTCTTTTCAGCCAACATACTTGTAAAGCCAATTTAAAATGCTAATTAATGGGAACAAGACTTAAAAGGCTTTAGTGTAGCAGCTCTGCAACTCTGAAATGGAAGTGGACTATCGGAAGTCCACTTCAGCAGTTAGGTCATTAAGAAAACCCTCAAGATTCATCTGTTTTCTGTAACCTTAGTGACATGGTATTTGCTATTGGTTACAATTTGCATTTGTCGCCTAGTGTTTCTAGATATAAAGAATTGTTTTATTACTGTTGTGTTCATCTTAGGTGAACCAGTTAAAAATTTGAGGTTCTACCAAAGAGCAATAAAGTCTGCTAAGCAGCTCTGATCCTAAGGGAGGGAGAATAGGGAAGTGACAGATTAACATTCCATAAATATCTTTGGGATGTGTGCATATGTTCATTCGTTGTTCATTCTTCCAGTAAGTACTACTCACTAACTTAATATTGAAATATTCTTTGTTAAACAACTGAAGCCACAGTTTACATTTTGTGGAATAAGAGCCCGGATAATAACGCCACCAGTGGAATGTTACACTATTTGGATAAGAAATTCTGGGAAGACTAACATCCAAAACACTTCTATTTATCTGGCAGAGTTGTGCAATGCTGACCTCACATATGATTTGAGTAAATCAGTGTTTCTCAAACTCAGCAACTTTAAAGTATGTGGACTTCAAGTCCCAGAATTCCCCAGCACAGTCCAGGCATCTTGTAAGTTGGGAAGGCTGAGAAATACCAGAGTAAATGTTTTCCATAATTCAGGTGGTTTCCCATGAAGGAAGAGTCTAAAGGGCTAAGTGGGGGCACATGCTTCTGGACCAAGGCAGACTCAGGAACCACCCCCAAAATTCACTCCCATCCACCCTGTGCCTTGGGGGAGATGCCACTCGCTGTCAGATAATGAGAGGACTTTCTACAAGCAATCATTAAGCTATAGGAAAATGTCCTCGGGGCTGAGTTTGGGAGGTTTAATTATTAGCCTCACAACAATTCCACCGCCTGTAAACAGATTCCTCTTTCCCAACTGAGTAAATAATCTCCAAAATGATGGCTTTTTATAGGTTTCAAGCCTAGCAAATTGGAAGATGCCCTTGCTAATAGGAGCTTTTTGCTTATCCCGCCATGGGAAGAGGGCACCCCGTGACCCATTTTCCTCCCTTGCAAGAAAGCTGCGCATTCCTTTCGAAACAAAAGCTGGGCGAAGGGCTTTGGCAGCGAGGCAACAACTGGCAAACAAATTGAGACAGTGATCATGATCCATGGGGGTGACAATGCATTCTTTTGGGGAAAGGAAGCCATGAACTACCAAATGACCTTACGGACATCCGACCAACCAGTTTTTCTTTGGACCTGTCGAAATGGGGCTTGGTGGCTCAGCTATGGGAGTCACACACAAAGCTGCCCTCTGTTTCCAAAGGAAACGTCTGATGGATCTGGGGTGTGAGCAGGTACCAGGGAGAAGTGGTGGTTCATTCACCTGAAATCAATGAATGAGCCTATTGAATGTGGTGGAACGGAAGCGGTGGATTATAGAGGAACTCTTTTGCCATAGCAGAACTCTCGTGGAAGGCAGGGCAGAGATGAACAAAAACAATGAAGGCACCACTGAAAGGCTGGAAGCAACCAGGCAGTGACATTACGGGACTTGAATGAACTTCTGCAGAAAGAGATGTTTTCTGGAAGAAGATGCTTACGAGGAGAGCGGGCTCGTACCTGGCAGACCGGGCTCCCAGACTGAAGCCCACGTAGCCTTCGGCTGGCAGAGAATCGTCCCCTAATTCTTTGAGGTCCTGGGGTCCGAGATACTTGTCCGTGTCACCCGTCATGGCATCTTCACCTGCCGGCAGAAAAGAGCGAGTGGAACTCAGGAACATATCCAAAACATTGGGGTGCCCACCTTTAAAAACCTTGCTAGGAAATAAAGTCACAAACACACACACACACACACACACACACAGAGAGAGTTTGGTGTGCTGAAGGGTGATAAACATCAACCATTATCTGTTTCTTCCTTGTTAAAAAAAAGAGAGAGAAATACCAGTGGTGGGTTGCTGCCGGTTCGGACCGGTTCGCCCGTACCGGTGGCGGAAATTTGCACCTGCTCGCCAAACCGGCAGCGATAGCCAGCTGTCCACGCCCCCGAACCAGTCCTCCGGTCGCTACGGCTGGCAAAGAACCCTCTTGCGCATGAGCAGAGGCCTCTGCGCATGCGCATAGGGTCATTTCCCCGACGTGACGTAGGCAAAACGCGCACTTCCGTCACGATGCAAACCGGTAGGGAAGGTAAGTGGAACCCACCCCTGGTTCATACATACTGAAGCATAAAAAGGGCCCTTCTCTGTGTACATGCCAAAGCAGAGGGCATTATGCATCTCATGGATGAGATTGACCCAAATGTCATGGATTAATCACCATCTTGAACAACAGCCTTTAAAAAAAAGAAAGACAAACAGGTGACATCCAGGACACGGAATAAAGGCAAAGGAATCCCTGTATCACATTTCATCTGAACTCACAACAGGGACAAAGCTGGGCAGCTGCTTTCTGACAGCCTCAGAAGGTGATCTGCTGTGGGCTTTTTGGCCACCAGATGCTCAGCCCAAATCCAAGGAACTTTCAAACCAACTCTTTCCTTTCATTCTTCCACTCCCTGGCTTATAATCCGTGCCCTGAAGGTGAATCTTAGAAATATTAATTACCTGAGAATCTCCTGCTTAGGCTGATAACTCCCAAGTAGAGAAGAGAATACAGGTGGGTCCAGCTGTTAATCTGATCTCGATTCAGGGGAGCTGAGCACCAGATCTCTTTTTTTTCAGTGTGATTACTTTTAAATGAAGTGAACAACCTCTAGGACAGGGGTCTCCAACCTTGGCAATTTTAAGCCTGGAGGACTTCAACTCCCAGAATTGAAGTCCACCAGGCTTAAAGTTACCAAGGTTGGAGACCCCTGCTCTAGGACAGTCACGGGTCTGTTTTGCCCATACAGTAGCCCAGCATTATGGAGGCTCAAAAACCAGCAAGCATCTCCTTCTTCAAAATTTGGCTTTTCACAGGACCCCCTTCTGCTTCCATCTCACCTAGTCTGCTCCCTCCCTCCCTCCCTCCCCTCCCCTCCCAAACCTGTCCACACTGCTTTTAACTTACACTGGAAGTCCAGTTTGGTGCCAACCACAGAAATGGCTGGGGAGTTTTTCTTTCCAGATTCAGATATTCTGGGTGTAACTTTATGTAGAGATTTGTGGTGGGCCATCTGCTCTGCTCTGTAATCTTACTTAATCACTGAATGTTTCCTTAGTCCCACCCTCTCCTCACTTTGCCGGAATCGTAGCTCTCTATTCTTTTCCAGGAGCTCCTGCTGGGGACATTTCAGAGCGAGGGACAAGGCAGGGTGACCAAAAGCAACCACCTGTAGAATTCCAAGTGGCTTCAGACTGAACCGGTCTGAACTGGGGAGAATGGGAGATGTCTCTATATATTTATTCAGACACAGAGAATCCACAGTGAGGTAAAGACATGAAGAACAACCAACGAAGTCCCTTCTCTTTCTGGGGAACAAGGCAAAAGAAGTTCGGTGTCTGTAGGCCAGTCCCAAGGTGGGAGATCCAGGTTGTTCCAAGAAAGACAGGGCAGACCAAAGCTGGATTCACATTCCGAGCTAAGCTGCTTTATTTGAGGTACACACACCTCAGTGACACAGATCAGGAAGAACCTGATTTTAGCAAAGAGCTGGGTCTCCAACCAGAGAAGAAGAAAAACCCTTGGTAGATGCAGCCAGACAACAATATATATAGGATCCCTCACACTATGGACAGGCAGGGAATAAACCTGGCTTGTTTTAGGGAGAAGAAAGAAACTCTCTACTTGGCCCCCCTTCTGTTACAACCCTGCCTGCCAGAGACTCCTCAGGGAAGAGACCAGATCCATCTATGGGGCAGATGATGACATTTTTGCATCCTGGTTTGTGGAAGTGAAATTCATAGCAGCGTAGGTGGTGTATATTGAGAGAAATGAAATGCCACCACCTCACTTTTCCTTGATTTCCGTGTCAGGAGGTCAGAACAAAAATGAATTCTTCCTTGTAAATGTGGCTTAGATCAGGGGTCTCCAACCTTGGCAACTTTAAGACTTGTGGACTTCAACTGCCAGAATTTCAACTTCAATTTCAAGGTCTCCAACCTTGGCAACTTTAAGACTTGTGGACTTCAACTGCCAGAACTCTGGGAGTTGAAGTCCACAAGTCTTAAAGTTGCCAAGGTTGGAGACCCCTGGCTTAGATACAGATACCACACATCCTACACTTGACTACTAGGTGTTTGCTTTTTGAAAACAAAATATTGAATCTATAGTACTTGAGTTTACTTTAAAGCATTTGCCTTACCTCATTATTATAATCCAGATAAAGACCAGTTTATGAACCATGTTCTAAAACCATGTAAGTAAAATACCCCATTAAAGCAGCCACCCATGTAAAATAGCAATGGGCTTTAATCTCTCTCCTAGGGCTGTTTGTGGCCTTAAATCTCACCAGCCACCAGACTCCAGTGAAGGTTCCTTCATCAACCTGAAGCAGAAGACAACAGAGGCACCAGGGGGTGAACTTCTTCCCCTGCCTTAATCTTCTCCCCTTTGTGTCATCGTCAAAGCCAAATTCCAACAGCCACAAAGGTAGTCTGAAACAGGTCCCTGCAATGTTGAGGTTCCCCTCCACTTAAGAGGGCAAGCTATCAGTCCTCCTGTGGGTGGTTGGATCCCCCTGAGGTTACTACACCAAATCAGAGTTGCCCACGGAGGTTTCCCAACCTGGCTGAATGAAGCCCGCTCTCCTCCTCCTCCTCCTCCTTCCCCTCCTCCCACGACTGGGGGATTTTAGGCTAGCCACCCTGGCAAGGGAGGGGGAGGGGGCGGGGGTGTTGAACAACATGACCGGAGTCCCGCTTTTAACTCTCAGGCCAGGCTAAAAATACCTCCCCCCCCCCAGCAACAAAGTAAGAGATCAACTTTCTCCCCTTTCTCCGACCACTGCCATTCGTTCATGAGCCACTGGGAGAACTCCACGTTTATCCCACTCCCTGACACCCGATGGGGGGGGGAGAACCACGAAGGGTCTTACTGCCTTGGAAAGCCATCTCCGCCCGCCTCGTCCTCAGCCTCCTGCTCTTCTCCGCCCGCGGCCGGCCCCTCGAGTTCCAAGCGCTGCTGCTGCTGCTGCTGCTGCTGCTCCTGCGGTTGATCCTCAGCCGCCAAAGCAGCATCGGCTCTGGGGGGAGGCTCCTCGCTTTCCGGCCACCCCAAGCTGCACGTGCGCTGGGGACCCGGCCGCCTTCCTCTTCCCAGCCTCCCCAAAGCGACTCCCGGCAGCTCTAAGCGGAGAGCAGCTGCCGGAGGGAAGGGGCCACCGAACCAGCCCGCCCGCCGCCGCCTCCTCCTCCTCCTCCTCCTGGCATTCTTCCGACGCGGCCGGCCGGACGGGCGGAAAGGACCAGGCAGCGCAGCGGCACCCCGGAGGCGGGCAAGCCAGTGATTTGTATGGAAATGAGGGCACCGCTTGGGTGTCGGGCGGCTTCGCCTCCCCTTCGCCCTGTAACTTGAAACTCACTCCTGGGCTAAGCCTGCAGGCCTGGGACAGGCGGAAATCCAACAAAAAATGCGCATCAGCCCTCGGGAGCGGGGGCGGCTGATGCTGCGAGGGACGAACAGCTGAGAAAAGGGGGGGGGCTGGAAGGGTCTGCCCAGGTCGGAGGATTCCCAGATCCCTTTAGGCGGGGGAGGAAAGGCTTCTGGGATCTGCTTTGTCTCCTGAACGTCGGGAAAGGGCCTCCTCCCTGGCCAGAGACTACAACCGCTTTGGCTAATCATTAACCCCACTGGCGATTTTCCCCCTGGCAGGCAGCAATGAAAGGGAGAGGACAGGGCACCAACTGAAAACACAAGGCGTTGTCTAAAGGGGAGCAGGAGAAAGTGTGGAGTAGCTCAGAGAAAAGCTCTGCGCCTTTCTTTAACTTTCAAGCCATTCCCAAACTTGCAAGCCATTCCCACCATCGGTTCTGGCTCTGGACCACTTGTCCAGCGCTCTCAAAGTCCAGTTTATTTAAAAGACCTTTCTTCCTTTTCTCAATTGCCAGCTGAATGAATTAAAAAAAGAAGGCATGATTGGCAGGACACCCTCTTTCTGGCTTCACACCTCATCTTCCCTAAAACCTACAGTATTTTTGGCCTCTGAAGTTTTGGGATGCAAACAGGGTGTCAAGAGTTTTCTTACAAAAGGATTGGTGCTTGATTTGGCTTGATTTGGTTTCTGTGTCAAATGCACACAGCGGTGGATTTGGCTTTCCCAAATTACGTTAAAGACCAGAATTACAATTTTTCTTACAAAAACAAAAAGCTAAAATAACAACTGCATTATATGTTTTGAAAAATCTGTGAAGCCACTGAACATCTGCCATCCCCATGGAGCTACTGGGGGGGGACCAGAGGTTTTCCCCCTACTGTAACACCTACTTGATCTTGACAGATCTCAGATAATCCAGCCAGGTTAGAGCTGCTGATTAGGAATTGGAGGAGGAGCTACTGGGAAGACGACTCGTTGACTAGACTGGGAAATTCTAAGAAAAGGATGGTACCAGACCAATTTTCTCTGTGATTTCTCTGTCCCTAATGGATCCTTCTTCTAATGATGCAGCCTTGGCCACTGTAACTGAGCTATTTATTGAACTCATTCATCAATATGAGCAAAAGTAGTGGGCGCTTAGTGGATTTAACAGAAAACTAGACTAGTGATAACATTCTGTCCTTGTGAGAATGTACATCTCTAGCCTTACTAAAAAAAAATATTTGGGTCTGAGTGCTTTGGCTCTCACATGATGACTGGTCCACCTGTGGGACTATTTTGCACTAGTATCTCTTCTGTTCCCAGCAGGAAGCAGCAATTCAAGGAAAAAGAAGTTAAGCAAGATTGGACTTGGATCATGCTTAAATGAAAGCCAACCAGGAAATCCCTATACTCTACACTGGGCCACAGACCCTGAGAAACACTCTAGAACAGGGGGTCTCCAACCTTGGCAACTTTACGACTTGTGGACTTCAACTCCCAGAATTCCTCAGCCAGCGCATGCTGGCTGAGGAATTCTGGGAGTTGAAGTCCACAAGTCATAAAGTTGCCAAGGTTGGAGACCCCTGCCCTAGAAGACACCCATGACCAACCATTCTGTTATGAAAGCAGGCCACCAGGAGCTGCCCTTTACTTAAAGGAGCCTTGACTTTTACCCCCTCTTTCAGCAGGCATTAAAGATGGATACTCCAAAACAGGGTGGATCAAGTCGATTTAAATCACGATTGAAATCACTAGTAAAACGGCTTGATTTAAATCGACTCGATTTAAAGCATAATTCTTAAAGAGCAACTGTCATCTCTGTCCCGCAGCGGCTCCTCCTCTGACCCGCTGTTGACTCACCGACAGTCCCATTCACTTTAATGGGACGGCTGGTGATGCGGCAGTGACACAACAAAGGTGAAGGACGTGGCAGGCAGCAGGTGAGTGGATGCCCGCTAACAGGCGCTGCCATGATGGATCTGAAATGACAGGTGCTCTTTAATATTATATTTATAAGCTGCTTAGAAGGTTTCACTTTCATTTTTACGGCTTGCCCTTCCTCCTCACACTTAGAGCCTGGTGGTACAGATGCATTTCTCTTCAAACAATCATACAGTTTGTAGTGTACATAGATTTGCAAAACAATGGGATAAAGGAATATTCCTGAACTTTGTTTTATGATTTATCTCATGGTTACTGTGAAATTGTGTGAATGCATCAATGCAGTGCATGTTATCTCAGCTTGCACAGCTTGGATTCATTGAATGAGATTACCAAAAATGTCTTTTTTATATATATACTGTGAGCCGCCCAGGGTCCTTCGGGAGTTGGGCGGCATACAAATTTTGAAAATAAATAAATAAATAAATAAATAAATAAATAAATAAATAAATAAATAAATAAATAAATAAATAAATAAATAAATAAATAAATAAATAAATAAATAAATATTGCAGAATATAGAGCCTCATGCTACATAACTAAGCTCCATTTCATGCTAAATAAACTAAATTATTAATGTACCTTAAATAGAAAACTATCTTTAGATAGATTTTTTTACTCCAAAAGCATTTTATTAAAATAAATTTGATAAAAATTAAAAAAAATCCAATTTAAATAAAAAAAATCCATTTTTTAATTTTTTTTAAAAAAACCATCGATGTTTATCCACCCTGCTCCAAAATAATGTAGAATGGTTTGAGCAAAAATGAAAACCTCCCTGCTGTAGAAAGGACTAACAGAAGTAACTGACACTGTTTTTCCTCATTGCCTTGTGGACTTGTTGCTCTGCAAGAGCATCTTGCTCCCCAGGCAATCATTTATAAAGACACAGCCAAGTATTACTATGTATGATAGACGTGGCACCTAGTAAGTGCTGTTTTGTTCTTCATGTTCTCCAAGGATTGGGAACTCAGGGTTTTTCTTCCTGTTGTTGGGAGGCCTTTAATACGTTTGTTTGCAAATATACAGGCTGAACAGGTTTTGCACAGTGCAGAAACAAGAACCAAGGTTGGGCTGGCCTCCAAATGATATTTCCTTGTCATTCCAAAACCCATTCCAAAAGAACAAAATACATTTTGTTATTCATCCAAATATAAGCTTATCTCTTTAAAACTCAACTTTACAACTCAACTCTCTGTCCCATCAATGTTGGCTCTTATCGCCTTACATTAATGGGCAGCTCAAGATGGCTTTTAATGTGACAGTCAAAGAATCAATTAATAAATCGCCTGCAATTGACAATGGACAGCTAGAGACAGGGCTCAGCAACCCGCGGCTCTGGAGCTGCATGTGGCTCTTTCATCCCTCTGCTGCGGTTCCCTGTCACTGGTCGGTGCCACAATTTTGAGAGGAGCTTCCGGTTGTGGGGGGGAGCATGGCGTGCCAGGAGAAGACCCTATGGCAAGGGGCGGGTTTTCCGCTCGGCTCCACAATTGATAGGGCTTTTGGTTAGGACAGGTAGAGGAAAAAGGACACTGCACTGGGAACTGGACTTCTGGTCGGCTCCAGAATTGAACGGGGGGCTTCCAGTTAGGACCTTTGTGGCTCTTTGAGGGTTTAAGGTTGCCGACCCCTGGCTATAGAGAAGGAGTTTTTGTTAAATGAAATTTAACCAACATCAACTTCAGACCTCATATCTCAGAATATGCAGTAAAGTTAAAAATAGCCCATATTTGTCCGTCCATCCATCCATCCATCCATCCATCCATCCATCTCTTTTCATGAACCCTTAGGATGAAAGATTTGTGCTACTTTTCCTCCATAGAGACAGTCTGCTTAAAATATACATCCCTCATTATTTATCGGTCTGATTAATACAATAATATAGAAACTCTTAATTTTAAAAAAAAAAAAAAAAAAGCAACAGCCAAGTAAGAGAATACCCCAAGAAGATTAATGGCAATTTGATTAAAAGAGTAAAGAAAGGGACCTGAACCAAATCAGAAGGTTATACCGATTAACTGCAGTCATTAAGGCAAGTAAGAGGTCATGAAGACACTTTAGTGGCTAAAGAGAATTGACAAAGGAGGTTAGTGAAAAAGGAGTTTGCTGCATATACATAAGTGTGTATGACTAGTACTTTTCACCAAAGAAAACCTAAAATGTCCAGTTGTTTCAGGGTTTTAGCCAGTAAGATAAAAACAGTCAATTGTTTGAAACAAATTGTTCCACTCCATTGGCAGAACATGCCCTTTGGATGCAAAGTTTCAGCTGACAACTTAATAAGGAATTTCCCATAGTAAAAGATGCCCGGGATTCTTGGACAATGCAAGATAATGTGAGAGAGTTGGACCAGGGTTAAAATTCTTGCTGAGTTAAGCATGTTCCATCTGTGCTAAAGAAACTGCAGGTGTTGAAAGGCGGGAAGAAGTCACCTCTACTCTTCGCTATTGGCAGATTGAGGAATGGGGCTCTTCTCTTCATAACTGTACACAAACACAGCAAGTACTACTGTTCTTTACATGCTTCTCTAAAATATAAAGTCATTGCAAAACTGAGATCAGCCAATCTGATGCAAAACGTTTCCCAAAACAGATCACTGTTGCAGGACTCTTTTGAGATTGTGGAGAGGAGACAATTAGCACCTCCGTCTGAAGATGCATCCCCAAACACTCAGGTACGGCCCAAACCTCTCTGTTTTCTGTTTCTACAGGTATACTAATGCTGGTTGGGACTCCAGCTCTGAAATAAACCTGTGCAATGGAAGAAAAAGAGCAGGCCCACTGGGGCCACCTCATCTATGGTACCCCCATTTCTTGGGCCCACAAATGGAGGACAATCATGCCAGATTCTTGCATGCCCAGAAGGGGCTCCTTCTTGTAAAACTTCGTCCTGCAACAGGCAGAGGGAGGGGTGGGCTTGACCAAGGGCAAGGCAGGTTCAGCTGCCTGGTATAAGGGAAAGAGGCAAAGCAGCCCCGTTGGCCTTGCACCAGAAGTACAAACTATAGTGTATATGCAGCTTTGATAGGCGTCTTGTTAGGAGGAAAAAGTGGAAACTCTGAAGGGCAGAGCCCACTGCAACTCAGAGAGAAAAGGCGCCAGAAATACCTTCTTCAGCATCTGAAATATATTCACCTTCACTGAGAATTTCAGGGGCATTCGCTTTACATGCTGCACAATTCAAGTGAACAAAACGTTAGGCTCATTTTACAAATCCAGGGAAACAATTTCCCATTTGCAATTTTAATCGAAAACCCCACAGAAAGGGAGTCTTCTTAATAACAAGTATTTTTCATGCACAACTAACACTGTCTTCTCTTCCACATACCTTCATCATCCGACATGTCCAAAACTTCATTCATGGTTTCTGGAACATTCATTTTATGTTTTTCTGTGACAGTCTGTTAAAAAGAAAGAAGCAGCATCAGTTCAATTTAAAATTAGCAGTAACGTTCTCCGGAAACTCTTGTAATAATAATCTACATGAAATAGAGTGTGTTTTTCCCCCTAATCCCTTGCAGTATTTCATGTGCCTATTTTATCATTACAGCAAATACTCAAAGGGATGCCAGTGTCACTGTGTAGACCAGGGGTGTCAAACTCGATTTCATTGAGGGCCGCATCAGGGTTGTGTTTGACCTTCGGGGGCCAGGGTGGGCATGGCCAGCTCAACATCACTCGTGTTGGGGGCGCCTGTGGTGGCCCGAGTGCTCTGCCAGCGAAAATGGGTTCCCGAGCTCCGTTTTCCTGCAACCCTCTGCCAGCAAAAATGGAGCTCGGGAGGGCCGCACGTGGCCCTCGAGAGCTCTGTTTTCACTGGCAGAGGCACCACAGGTCAGTCCTTTGCTGTTTCCAGGGTGGCCCCGTGGGCCAGATCTAAGCACCCTGCACCCAGCCCCTGTGCCTTGAGTTTGACACCCTTGGTGTAGACCAATTCTCTCCAGTTGGGTGGGACTACAGCCCCCATCATCCCCCCACTGTCTGAATATGATGCGATCTCTACTGCTACCCATTGGGGTGTTTCTACGTGGCTGCTTCCAGGCAAGTCTACTGTAGCTACTTTCCGTTGCTTTCCTTAGAAAGTTTTCTCCCCCCCACCCCCCATATACACACCATCTACTCCACAGCCCTGGGATTTCCTAATAAGGAGGGTCTGGGGCGGGGTGGAAAGACTAGGGTTCAAGGACCCCCCCCCTTTTACCCACAGAAGCACCCTAAGGACCTTGGGCCGGTTGGTCCCACCTAGCCTATGGGGGTGGGGGGGAATGGGAGGATTTTTATGTACTTCATCTTGAGTTTTCCCACCCTAAAAAATAGGGGGAGGGATATAAATCTACCAACAATGAACATTAAATTATTTGTTTCATGAGTGCGGAAACTAATTTGAGACAAAAGAAGGACATCGGTCTGCCAATCGTTAAGAAAAAAAAATGCTGAACGAATGTCATGCAACGTTAGGAGAACACAACCGTCCCAATACAACACGGCTGGCTGCTCCTTGTTGTTTCAGTAGTTATTGTGTTCACTGCTCCGTTTCAACTGCTTCTCTTCGTCTTGATCCATTTTACAGGACTTGCTGCTCTGCTTTCCATTAGTTCTTTTATTTTAAACCTGCCTCTCTAAAATTATTTGCAAGCTGCAAAGGCAACTCTGTAATTATATTAGGAACTTCTGAAATGGGTAAAAATAAAAGAGGAGGGAGCCGAGATGGGACTGCTGTGAGCTTCCCTCAGTTGAATTTTCATCTGCCTTCAGCACTCACTTTCCTGCTTCTAAGGCCTGAGCTCTCAGCTGAGACAGACGCTGTTCAGGCGGTGGAGACAAAGGTCTCCATGGGAACTTCTGCAGCCTGAAGCGCACCAGCTAACCTCTTCTTATAACCAGGAGGGGAGGTCAATCTCTTGAGCTGGACTCCAAAACTGGCTCCTTTTGCTCTTTCCTGCTGCATTTTTTTTAAAAAAAACCCACCTGGAGAGGATTCTGTAATAGAAACCGAGCTATCCTGAATCATTCTGAGGACTAGCCACCCAGCTCTGGTCTAAGGTGGATAGACTGCCTTGCAGGGGTGAAATTCAAAATTTTTCCCTACCGGTTCTGTGGGCGTGGCTTGGTGGGCGTGGCAGGGGAAGGATACTGCAAAATCCCCATTCCCACCCCACTCTGGGGCCAGCCAGAGGTGGTATTTGCCGGTTCTCCGAACTACTCAAAATTTCCGCTACTGGTTCTCCAGAACCTGTCAGAACCTGCTGAATTTCAGCCCTGCTGCCTTGGCATGGAGCCAGATGCATTTCTAATAAAGGAGAATATTTGTAGCTCAAAGTTGAAATGAGGGTCCTTGGTGCTCTCTGCACTTGCAGATGTTTCATTATCCAAACTAGGAAACATCATCAGGATAATGAAATGTCTGCAAGAAAGCAACCAAGCGCAGAGAGCACCAAGGACCCCTCAGATGCATTTCTGTTCTGTTTGTTTCTTTGGAAAGACATAGCAGCTTCCTTCACCTAATGAGAAGGAAGGATTCACTGGAGAAGAGCCTAATGCTGGGAAAGATTGAGAGCAAAAGAAGAAGGGGACAACAGAGAATGAGGTGGCTGGATGGAGTCACTGAGGCAGTCGGTGTGAGCTTAAATGGACTCCAGAGGATGGTAGAGAACAGGAAGGCCTGGAGGAAGTCCATGGGGTCATGATGGGTCAGACACGACTTCACAACTAACAACAACAACAATGGACAGGTAGCCATACTTACAATTGTTGTCATTGTCTCTTCCGTCACTATTTTCAGCGTGTCGACGACAGAAATGTAGCCCAGTCGTTTGGCAATGGCCAGGGCAGTGTTCCCATTCTAGAGGAGGAAAAGCTTCCTAAGAAGAGGGACTCTAGCAACTTCTCCACTGAAGAGGCAACTAGAAGTCCAGCGTGCTTCCCTTCAAGAACTTTTAGCTGCTATCTACTAGGAAGGGTTAGTTTGAGGCTGTTTCCATGGGAAGCAAATGGAAAAGTAAAGTCTGGCTTGAACAACCAACTACTGAAGAGCAAACAGAGACAGTTGGGGTTATCGACACTCCATCTGTGACCAAGCTTATGAATTCCAAGAAAAGGGATACTTTAAATGCACCGTGCAGAACGGAGAGGTGAGGAAAACACTAGTTTTTTAGGGCTTCCCTTCAAGGTTGGCTGAAAATCCAGGTAGCAAAAACATCTCAACTGTCCTGAGACAGGGATGACCGTTCTTGAGCTTCTCTATGAAAGCCACCCACAGGCAGGAAGGAGTGAGGGATGGTCCAAGGGCAATCTGCTTCTTGAGAATGAGGAGACCCCGGTACAAGTCTGACATGAAGGACCCCCATGATATGCAGGGTTATATATGGAGAGCTGAGCTGCATCCTTCCAGCCTGAGAACCCCAGAATTATGAACACAAGCAGAAGAGCAGTGGTCACCAGCCCAAGAGGAAGCCTGCCAAAAGTGGGACCCAAGATCTACCCACCCACCCAATTTCTTACCACAGTGAGCTCGTTGGGGGATGCACCATTCTGCAGCAGGACGTTGATGACGTGGGTGTGTCCTTGCTGAGCAGCTTGGTGCAGGGGGGTGTAGCCGTTCTAAGGAGAAGAAAAGTGAAAGGGGGCTGTTACAGGAGACCCACCCCCCAGGAACCCACCCACCCCCATCCACACAGAAGAAGGCAGACAAGAGATGGGAAGGAGGGTCAGAGGGGAAAAAAAATCTCACCTTGGTTTTGGCATTCACTTTTGCAAATTGCTGCAGGAGGAAATTAACGATCTTTATGTTTCCATAGTGGCACCCAACGTGTAATGGAGTGTAGCCCATCTAAAATTAAATCCAGACAAAGGAAAGTGCAAAAAAGAATGGCAGGATGATTAATAGGGCACTAAATGAAATAACGTAATGCATTTAGGCTCCAAGTCTTCTCTTCCACCCCCACCAAGGTCTAAAGTAGCTCCAGTTGTGTTTTTAAAAAGAGTTTCAGAAAACACATTGGACCAAAAAGCAGATGGACTCAGTTTACTGAATCTCTATTGCAGTGGGGCACCAAAGAAAGGCAACAGCCATATTTAATCAATACCCTAATTTCTGAATTTGTGGTGCTAGCTAGGAATTTTGTAGGTTGGGAACGCTGCCTCAATCTGACAGACTGCTGGACGTTGAGCCACAAGATCTGGATTCAAGTCCCCTTGCAAGTAGGAAGCTGAGCTAAAAGGCTCCATCACAACTATCCTATCTCATGGGGTTATCACAAAGACTCACAAAATGGGAGGGGCCTGGCTGGCCAGAAATGTTCACCTGAGCAACTGTGAGGAAATGCAAGATGAAAACACTAGGTGGACACATGGCAAAGGTGCTCACTTTTTTGTGTGGCTCCTGTCACAATGAACATATCCACTGACACTGTAGGGCCAAGAAAGCCCCAAGGATTGCACCACAATTAAAAAAAGGGGGGGGGGACCCTGAGAGAGAGAAAATTCTGCTCCATCAAAAATGCTGATGACAAGGAGGCAGTGGTGTCTTCAGACCTTTAAGGATCACCACAATTACCCTTAAAAGTCATGAGCAATTTAAGCCTTATCATTTGCATCAAGATAATATTATCTCTCCTTTTGAGACAGATGCTTATTTAGCAGAACTGAGCTGGGAACGCAGGACAGGGACGGTTCACAAAAGAGTCAAGGTAATGTGATCTTTTCTGATGTACAATTGCGCCACAAATAAAAGCCCTCCAGCCCCTGCTTGCACACATTCTCACACCCTCCTCCTTGGGACACAAGTACTTATTTATTAGACGCAAGTTAGTATGCAGCTATTTACTCACTTGCACACTTGATAACAAACATATGCCTTTATGTTCACATTTTTATGGTGGCATCTACTGTTTGTTTTTAAAATACAGTGATATTCCTATGACACAAACCAACAGGACCTACTGAGATCCTGCCAGCTAGCAGATTTTGCTTGATAGAGCTAAGCAAGGATGAGAAACGGGCCAGCATTTCCTTCTCACAGTCCTGCCCAGCATCTCTGGATAGAGAAGGTCAGATGGTCTACAGACAACTCAGCAGGAGGTCAACAAGCATCCGCTTTTATGTACTAAGTCCTGTCGCCTTCCTTGCAGGGGTGAAATTCAAAAATTTTCCCTACCGGTTCTGTGGGCTGTGGCTTGGTGGGCGTGGCAGGTGAAGGATACTGCAAAATCCCCATTCCCTCCCCATTCCTGGGGGAAGGATACTGCAAAATCTCCATTCCCTCCCCACTCCTGGGGCCAGCCAGAGGTGGTATTTGCCAGTTCTCTGAACTACTCAAAATTTCCGCTACCGGTTCTCCAGAATCTGTCAGAACCTGCTGGATTTCACCCCTGCTTCCTTGGCATCATCGCAGCTCTTGGAACATGAAACTGGTTTGAGAATCAGCCCAAAATTTATTTGAAGTATTGCAAGACCATCCAGAAGATTTAAGCAAAATGTGGCCTGCAGTCCTCTGGGAAGATTGGATCCTGTTCTATCTTTTCTAGTTTAACAACAAATAGCCTTTTAGATTGCACATAAAACAGAGCCAATGCCCCTGTCCTGATATTATTTCGGCTTAATTCAGTCAAAATGTGAATATTTTGGCCATTAACTTAGCCTCTTCACTCTTTCCTTTATGGAACTGATTGGTGGAGCATATAAGACTCACTAGAAACAAGAAAATGAATTAATTTTCCATTCATTATAATTTCCTTTCTTTCATCTAAACAAGGAAACATAATAAATGAGATTACACTTGACTTGGTTATTGAATTCGCCAGTTGGGGGGTTCAACAATGCAATGAATTGTAAGCTAACCAAACAGGTTGAACTTATCTCACAAGAACCTAATCAAGTGTAATGCTAAACAAACTTAACATGTCCTGCAAATAAAGCCACTAGTAAATATGATGTGCAAACACAACCCTTGAACACAGTTCTGCTTCACTGTACATAATTTTTGGCAGAGGAAATTTAATTTCTGGATTGGTTTAGGGGAGGACAAAGTATATGTGATGCCATCTAGTGATACAGTTAACAACTACATGAATGGCTTCTTACAGGTGAATTCCAGGTACCGAGACTCAATTTTGATTGCACCTTTTCATTTTGATCTGGCCTGAGATCCAAGTGCTGCTCCTTGTACTGGACTATCAGGCCCCCACATCAAATCTTCATTACTATTCTCTGTGCCAGGTAAATAATTCAAAGAATGCAATGAAAATAGCCCTAAAAATTGCAGCAATATCCCCATTTTTGAGACGGCATTTCAGACCCAGTTTGAGATATGCTATCTCCTGTCCTTCATTTAAGACTATTTTGTTTTACAGTGAGCACTGAGCAAGCTAACAGGGTTCCATCTAGGCTTCTAATTAAATTGCCAGTGCTTCTGGGTGTCAGGAAATGCTTTTAAAAAATGATTTACCGGAGACACTGAATTGTGCTGGAAAGAGGCAGTAGAATAAGAAACTGAAAGTACCACCACTTCCTCCTCTTCAAGCTGACTTGAAACAGATCCAGTTCCCAGCTGATTTCCAAATTTATTTGGGCCTAAATGTGATGGTTTATGTGATGTGTTTATGTGTAGGGTTTCTCCTCTTCTCTCTCTGCCTGTTTTTCCCTCCATGGATTTTGCTACTGCAGGTTACCGTGCCAGCACCAACTTTTATGACAGGGTAATCAGCTTCCTGACCTTTGATAAGATGACAAGGGCAGGTAATTATTACTGGAGCAGACTTTTTTCCACTGCCAAAAGAAAGAGCCTGGCAACCCTTTCATCAGAATATCCGGCTGGGCTGTCTGTTATTATGTCCACAACGGATCCTTGGTTCTTCTCTGAGCAGGAGGGCAAGGAGACCACACAGCTTGCCTTTCACCCAGGTAGGCAGTTGGGCCTCCTATTCAAAACGAGTCTGGGTTTTGGTTTTTTGTTGTGGTTGTTGTGGTTGTTGTTTTTGAGGCTAGAGAGGGAATGAAGGCAAGCATCTTCTTTCGCCTGATCTAAAGGAAGAGAATTTGTCCAATTTATCTACTCTTACGAGATCCACTCCTCCCGATTTGAGAAGTTCCTCAGCCTGCCTTTTGCATCAACGTTTTTGGCCAGGAGTCAACAAGCTTCTTGAAGAAAAACAGGCAAAAATCCATTGCTACCTTTCAACTCCTTCAACCTCCTATATGCCTCAGCCAGCCCGGGGAGCAACTATTATGATTTTGGAAGTTGTAGTCTGAACCTCCTGTGACTGAATTTTTTTGTCCAAGACACGAACAATGTCATATGTCTCACAGCTAAACAGGTCAATCAGTTCCAAAACAGAGTATTTGAGGCTTTGGGGCAGGCATTATGGTGGAAATGAGAAGGACCATCCATCCACAGACTGGATAACATAGTGATGACATCAGTCACACAATAATAGAAGGGCCCAGAAAGGAGTCCATAGGCCAGGGGTCCCCAAACTTGGCAACTTTAAGACTTGTGGACTTAAACTTGAAGTCCACAAGTCTTAAAGTTGCCAAGTTTGAAGACCTCTGCCCATAGGCAGCTGGGCAGGCACCAGAAGAGATCTGATCAGCTGCATCCATAATCCCACCCAGCTGTGGTGTTATATTTACTTATTTATACCTTTTTTGAACAAAGGTGCCGTTGACACAAGAAATAATTCCCAAGTCAGAAAGGGCGGGGGACGATGACGACGATGACCGGTTT
This sequence comes from Thermophis baileyi, assembly GCA_003457575.1. NCBI lineage: Eukaryota > Metazoa > Chordata > Lepidosauria > Squamata > Dipsadidae > Thermophis > Thermophis baileyi. The sequence goes on from QLTV01000970.1 coordinate 642,865, forward strand.
TGCCTATGTAAACTTGCCCCTTCTGGGATTGTTTAAATACAATCTTTCCACAAATCCTACCTTCGTGGGTGCATCCACCACAGCTCCTTGGTTGACCAGCACCTCTGCCACATTGACTCTGTCCTCCTGGGCTGCCAAGTGCAGTGGAGTCAGGCCACTCTGCAAATCACATGCAGCAAATCAGTTTTGGGCAGAAGGATCTTTAACAGATAAACAGAGTTGGAAGGGACCCTGTAGGTCATCTAGTCCAACCCCCCCTCAAGCAGGAGACCCTACACCATTTCTGACAAATGGCAGTCCAATCTCTTCTTAAAAGCCTCCAGTGATGAAGCTCCCACAACTTCCGAAGACAAGCTGTTCCATTGGTTGATTGTTCTCACTGTCAGAAAACTTCTCCTTATTTCTAGGTTGAATCTCTCCTTGATCAGTTTCCATCCATTGTTCCTTGTCTGGCCTTCAGGTGCCTTGGAAAATAGCTTGACCCCCTCCTCTCTGTGGTTGGATTCCAAGTGTGGTCTTACCAAGTCATTATAAAGTAGTATTAACACTTCACGTGATCTTGATTCTATCCCTCTGTTTATGCCGCCTAGAACTGTATTGGCTTTTTTGGCCGCTGCTGCACACTGCTGCCTCATATTTAGCTGGTTGTCCACTAAGACTCCAAGATCCCTCTCACAGTTACTGCTATTAAGTCTGGTTTCACCCAGTTTATATGTATATTTTTGGTTTTTCTTACCTAAGTGTAGGACTTTACTTTTCTCTACATTGAATTTCATTTTGTTAGATAGGGCCCAGTGTTCAAGTCTGTCAAGATCCATCTGGATCTTGAGCCTATCGTCTAGGGTGTTGGCTATTCCTGCCAGCTTAGTATCATCAGGGCCTGGTTTTAATGCCTAGCAAGGCCGGGGCTCTCCTCCTGAGCTTAACAAGAGGGCAACAGACAATTCACTTGTGGTGCTCAATACACATTTCAACCAGACACGTCCAATTACACAATGAAAGACTGAAAAAGGAATAGATGGTACAGGAACATGTCAGTTGGCATGCTTTATAAAGGGACTAATATTGTTTGTGTTGGGGTAAAATACAGTGTATGATACTATCTTGCTGGCACAGCACAACTACTCCAGGAGCCCTTTCCTCAAGGTTTATATTCATCCTGAACATTAATTTGGCATATAGAAAACTAATCAAAAAGATACTGTGAGGCTCCTTGCTGCATTTTCCTACAATGGAAAAAGACTATACGTAAGATCTCAAATGTGCCCAAAGCAGCAACTGCACTTTTTAAGAATGATACCACAGGCCCATCGAATGCCTGACCTGAACAACATTTTATCAACCACAATCATAGTTTGTTCCATCATACGTGGTCTTCTACAAGCCTTAGAGCAGAAGAAATGTTCCTGCTCAGGTGGCCCACATGATCTGGCTATGTGGCTTCTTTTGCTGTGTTTTTGAGGGCCAACCATTTGACGTCCAAGGCAACAGGCTGCAAAAGGAATTTTCTCACTTCATCTTACGCATGTTTTGTATCAATTCAGTGAAGATTAACTGGTTAATTTGCATATAGTGAACTCCATGTGATCATGGTCTGTGGTTCTATAGTGAACTTGCAATAGATGTAATAGAACTACCGGAGTTAACTACAATATCCCTGTAATTCAGTCCTATGAGACAGAAGCAGAAGCATTTGACACCAGGACACAAAAATAAAGAGAGGTGTAAGACAAGTGAACTATAAGCGTGAGATGTCTCTTCCTTACTCTATCTATCTATCTATCTATCTATCTATCTATCTATCTATCTATCTATCTATCTATCTATCTATTATCTATCTATCTATCTATCTACCTACCTACCTACCTACCTACCTATCATCTATTAATCTATCATCTATCTGTCTGTCTGTCTGTCTGTCTGTCTGTCTATCTATCTATATCTATCTATATCTATCTATCTATCTATCTATCTATCTATTATCTATCTATCTATCTATCTATCTA
>QLTV01000970.1:645308-661285 GCA_003457575.1 Thermophis baileyi
ATCTCTCTCTCTCTCTCTCTCTCTCTCTCTCTCTCTCTCTCCCTCTCGAAGGAGAGAGAGAAAGAATTAAGAGAATCTGATAACATCTCATTAAACCTTTTTTTATCCCTTGCAGAATTCAACATTCAGGGTTCACACGACTCTCCTATGCCAGGCAGGGATCTATATTTGTCCTGGATCACAGTTTTTATGATCCTCTCCTGCCAGCATTCATGGCATTAAACCTGGCTTGCAAACTATTCCACATCCTTGTATAGGGCAGAGATTGAATGTCATGCAAAACTCACGGTCATGGAACAAGATTCCCTGTGGACTATGGAGTTATTGTGAACAACGGGCGGTAGCACAACCCAGCACAACCCATTGGAGAGCAGGGAACCTCTCTGTTGCCCACACACCTTGTTGCTGAGATTCACGTTGGCGTTTCTGGTGAGAAGCAAGGAGACCATGTCCACGTGACCCTCTTGGGAAGCCAGATGCACAGGAGCAATGCCTTGTCTGGTCACAGCATTGGCATCAGCACCGTATTCCAGCAATGTGGTTGCTATGTCCATCTGGTTCTTCTTGGCAGCAATGTGCAGCGGAGTGTAACCGTTCTGTCAAGGCAAACGTCTTTGGTTATGGGCCCTTTCATTAAATAGAAGAGGGGCTACCGTATTACTGGCATTTGCCAGTGAGGATTTCTAAACCTTTAACCACATACTTTCTCTTGCATATAGTCCATGGGAAAAGGTTTCTTTTTCTTTTTCCTTTTTCAAGGAAATTATGCAACCTCCCTCCCTCTCCACCCCCACAAGTAATATTTCTTTTCTGGTCTGGCCTGCTGATTTCCAAGACAATCGTGTTGTCTGAAGATGCCTTTGTTGATTGTCCTTATACTTTCAGCTAAAAAACCTCGCTAAGAAAAGAAGGATCAGTTTCAATTAAGAAATATTCTTCTGGTGCCCAACCTCATTCTTCCTTTCCTCCCCTTGTAAAAAAAATAATCTGAAGATTGGAAGCAATTCCATTAATATATGAAACTAGCAACAGCGTCTGTAGGACCTCAGATGGCGACCTGGATAGGGATTGGGAGATGAAGAGAACCATCTGAGATGTTAGAAGGTCTTGAAGCAGAACCTTGGACATGGTGATGGTGATGTCACAGGGCAACTTCCAGTGACACAGTGGAGTCATTCTCTTCCCCCTCTTCCATCAAGGGAAGTTGTGGAACTAAGGTAGATGTTCCCTAGATTCTATCCTGGAGATCACAGTCTAGTCCAGAGGTCTTCAAACTTGGCAACTTTAAGACTTGTGGACTTCTGGGAGTTGAAGTCCACAAGTCTTAAAGTTGCCAAGTTTGAAAAACCCTGCTCAAGGCAGGAGACTTTAAGACTTGTGGACTTCAACTCCCAGAATTCTCCAGCCAGCATAGCTGGCTGGAGAATTCTGGGAGTTGAAGTCCACAAGTCTTAAAGTTGCCAAGTTTGAAGACCTCTGCTCTAGTCCAAAGACAGACAGATGTGGCCATTTCCTCATCTCTGCAGAACTGAGAGTTTGAGGAAAACCTAACCACTCTACTGGAAAGGAGGATTTGTAAAGGGGAGCGATGATTAGGGAGGTGGTCTAGAAAGGGAAAAAGAGAGTAATATCAGGGGGGGATATAAAACTTTGAAAAATACGTAGAATAATTTTAATAAGCACAACATTAGGAAACAGAAATATGCCCCCCACCTGATTTTACCCCCACCCTTGGTCTCCTCATCTCAAGAGAGGATTGAACAAATGTCAAGCAAAAGTCCACAATTTCATTTTTAGATTGCTTGGGCAGCTGCATTAAAAATAAATAGAGAGTAAGTCATATCCTGTCTCTTAACTGTGGAGATGCATGAGCTGGCTAGAAAACAGAGTTGACGACAGCTCAACTACAATCGTCTCTGTTCTAGAGCCTCTGGACAACTTTCTGATTCTAGAACCTAGTTGAGGAAGAAAGACAGATTAAGAAGCTGGGATGCTGGCACTGCACGGTCTAGGCACAAATAACTGGAGAAAATTCTCCAGGGAAGATATAAACGGCATTTCCTATTTGCAGAAGCTGATTTCGGCATAAAGCTGTTAGTTATACAGACTGGTGCATATTAGAGTTGATCTGCATTTTTGCAATATTGTTTTTATAGAGCAGTGAAAAAGGAAACATTTGACGGGGGAAGGGGAATGACAGATCTCCCACCCTCCAGTCGATGAAGAAAACTGAAGAAATCCTTCCTTTCCAGAGAAAATATCGAAGGAAACCCTCAGCCAATGTGGATATCTCTTAGCTGACGAGTGAACAGCCAGGAAGGCTCTTCCATGACTGAAGCTCAGCTCAGCTCGGTTTTGTGACTTTCAGAAAGCCTTTGCAAAAAATGGCCTGCAGGCAGCTGCTCAGCCGTTTGGATCAAAGGTGAAGGAATCAAGGGAGCCAACCCACAATTTCTGGTTTTCTCTCAAGTCTGTCATTTTGTCATTTGGGTTTTAGCGCAACGTTGGCTCAGGAGGAAAAAAGAGAAGCGCCTGCTCTACGAAAAGAGATTTTCAGCATCAAACTAAGGCAATATCCTGACTCCATGAAGAGGTGTTATTTCTTATGATTGCACCCAGTGATAAAGCTTTGGAGCTCTGACCTACTTTAGAAAAGGACCAGACGTCTAAGCGTTTCACCATTCAGTGGGAAGCAATCCTAAAGAAGCCCCTTTGTGCAAGTTTTTATTCTCTGAACAAACTCTTAAAATAGGCCTTTGTGATGAGAAAGCCCTGTGGCCCAAAATGAGGAGTGTACCTAACGATCCTAACCCTGATGGACCAAATAGTGGCTGCTTTGTCTTATAGCTTTATGACAATATTTATAACATAACTTGTATTTCTCAAGGCAGTTTAGAATCAGGGAGAGATGCCTGTGGATTGTAGATTACATGACAAAGATACCCACAAATTTGCTTCGGGCATAAACCCCCTGAGCAGTGTGCCATAGGTCATCCCTTGATTTGCAGACCTCAAGATTGATTGTTAGGTTTCTCCCGTCCCATCTTATCACAGCCCACCTTAACTCACAACTGGGGTGTAACATTTTCTCACTATGGTCACTTGGATTTGAGTCAGCAAGCGGGAGCCTAGGACCTTATCAAAGTATTTGAGTCTGGAGCACATCAGAAATGACCAAGTCCCCCAAAACATCACTCCATTGGGCAATTAGGGGACTTGTGCCCCCCCACCTTCCCTTTTAAGTGGGCCACAGTTAGCACAGCAGTCCCCAGAGGAAGAGAGAAGAACAATTCATCCCTCATCTCGCAAACTCTCTCTACCAATTCAGTTCCATTAAGGCAGAAAAGTCTTTCCCAAGTGTTTCTTCTCCTGTCTGAAGAGTCTAAGTGAATCTACCACAGCAGGGGTCCCCAAACTTGGCAACTTTAAGACTTGTGGACTTCAACTCCCAGAATTCTCCAGCCAGCATAGCTGGCTGGAGAATTCTGAGAGTTGAAGTCCACAAGTCTTAAAGTTGCCAAGTTTGAAGACCCTCTGTAACACAGGAATTTTAGGAGGGATTCAAAGAATACAACATTTTGTATTAATGGTTTCGTTTATTCCAAGAGTTTTGCTGGATCGGATTAAGATCAAAATTCTACATCCGCTTCTCTAGGAGTGAATATTAGTGATCCTCTCTGAGGAAGCACATCCAGGATTGCACTGGAAAACAGAGCATCGGAGGTTGGGTTTGAATCTAACGGCCATGTTCTGGAATCCTGATTGTTACCTCATGCGCAGAAATCCATTTCTGCGTTTGCCAAGTTTCCACTGAATGCAAACATGTTGTTGGCATTTTCCACTTCGACCTTTCCAATCTCTAATCAATCTACACACAGTCGAGTTGCCACACAGATACTGATGAAAGTGATAAACAATCATGCAAGGGTCTTACCTGGCTTTTTCTGCTTAACTCTTTCCTTCCCTTTGACATCAAGAAACAATAGAAAAAAAGTAGCCCATTCAAGTGGTACATTTGCCCCCATGCAGGAAGAAAAAAGGAGGGTAGCCCTGAAGCTATGGGACTTCATGTTGCCTATACAATATTTCATCATTGCTCCTTCTTCGCAAAGGAAGAGTCAGTGCTATTATTCATACAACACATTTAACCAGGCATGATCTAACCACAGGACTCCTACTCATATCTTAACTTGGTCTGATTTCAACTTTTCTGGTTTAGTGCATTATACAAATCCAGTTTGCCAATGGTTCTATGTATTATGGGAACCCAGAAAATCAATAAATAAACTAACACATTAAGCATGTTGTATGATCGCAGCCAAAGTCCTTTAGAAACAGTATCTCCCTGATGCTGTGTGAAAAAAACTGAAGGAACTATGCACTTCCTATTCCTCACCTTCATGGAGACTGTCTCTAATACTGATGCAAGAAATCTGGATATACTACTATTTACACAGAATCCTACATTATCTAGGGTGACCTCTGATGTCCTCTTGTGCCAATCATCCCTTAAGTTTTTCTACTGACCTTATGACATACATTCTCTCTCTCTCCCTCCCTCCCTCCCTCCCTCTCTCTCTCTCTCCTTCTGCCATTCCTGTAAACCACAAAGACTAAACCTTGTGTGCTCTGCAAATAGCAATGCCAAAGTAATCTCCTCCATCCAATCCATAGATTCCTGAGACCATCAATCACCATAACTATCTAAATCTGTATAATGCTTAAACAAAATAAAGTCCTCTATGTTTTGGCACTCCAAAGCTTTCCAGATTCCCCTCAGAGCACCAAAATGGGGACATTTTGCCAAATTGGGAGACTCGTTTGGATTGTGTACTGCTGCCATAGGTTAACTACAACACTACAGATTTAATTTACACTTTCATAATTAAGTTCTATAAGCACAAGTACAGCTTAGAGGTTCCATAGGAGTTTCTGGGCTGAAGAGAACATTGCAGGTTTCCAATACTGGTCTAGAAGAGACACAATGGGGAAGCCCATCTCATCTGGATCAGAAAGTTTTAGGTGGCCCTTAGTGTTAACCTTGTGGTTCCCAATCCAGGGGAGAACAATGAACTTCCCAAAGCATCAACCCTTTGTCAAATCCTCCTCTACCAACTCCATGTCTTTCTTAGTCTGGATGATCAAGATAAAGGTCACCTACCATCTAACCTACGGGGTGCCCAACCTTGGAAACTTTAAGTCCTGTGGACTTCAACTCCCAGAATTCCCCAGCCAGTCATTCTGAATTCTAAGAGTTGAGGCCCACAAGTCTTAAAGTTGCTAAGGTTGGACATCCCTGATCTCATTCCTCTCCTGTTTTGGATCATCCTATAGTGTTACTAGAGGAGGTCCAGCAGGGCTTCCAAAGGAGGGGAAAGATGGAACATGTGGCTGGATCTTCACCCCACTCGGTGGCATTGGTACCTTTGCAGAGGCGTGAGGAGAGGCTCCTTGGTCCAAAAGGAGAAGTGCCACTTTCTGATTATCGTAATGTGCCGCAACATGCAGTGGAGTTAAACCACTCTAAAAACACATGCAGAACAAACAGGCATGGTTAGAAACCCACTTTACAGAAACACTTGAAGAATTAGGTTAAACTAGGTTTAATGAAGTTTACGATGGTATTAACTGAGATTTTGAAATGATCAACTACAACACAAGATACAACACAAAACACTGACTTGTATGGGAATGCTCTTCACACTTTTTAAGACGTCAAATTTGCCTACCTGAATAACTATCCTCCCTGATCTCTTACAGACTATGGATAAGAAATGTTGATTCATACTTTATTTACATGTTTCTTAAGTTAAGGGTTTTTTTTTTTTCAGTTTAATGTTATAGCCCTTCCTGGACTTTCAGCCCTTTAACAGGGAATGTCTCTTTACCAAAATCTCTTGATAGACACATTCAAACCAGCCTATCAAAAGAAAAGTTTATTCTGGTCTCAAGCAAGACTTCCATCATCTAATTAAAGTGACTCCCATGTGCATATGCAGGCATGAAAACTAAAATTGGTAAATTGTGCCCAATATAGATAATTCTTATTTCCTGTGAACATTATGGGTGGTCCACATTTTCTATGCAGAATAACTTCATCAAAGATCTGTGTTTTAGTAGAAAGTGGGCAACCACAAGCTCTACTGCAGAGGGTAAAGATGTTGTGCTCAGTTAAGAATGGCAATGAGCCCACCATTGGTAGACTTAAAAGGACAGGTTAGGGATAGATTGCCCTGGGGGAAAATCCATCTCTGTGGTCACTACATACAATAAAATGTAATAATAAAACAACTTGCTGGCACGTAATCAATCAATCATCAAGGTATTGTGAAGTAGAACAATATCCTCAAGAAATCAATACCTCTTTTTCAAGAGAAACCAAGAACTTTTGCAATACTACACAGACGTGATGGAAAAGGAGAAATACTCCAGAGGGATCCTAAGGCTGTCACCAGTTGATGGCTTTGGTGGATGCTGGAATGACCCCAGTGGGCCATGTTGAAGCAACATCTGCCTTACCTTTCCAGACGCATCTGGAGAAGCGTTTTTCTGAAGTAGGAGGTTGGCAACTTCTATTTTGCCATATTTGGCTGCCACGTGTAGAGGGGTAAATCCTTTCTGTAAGATAAACATTTGTGTTAACAGTTTTATTTGAGGCAAAGACAATTTTTGCAGAACCCAGGCACAACTGGAGAGGTTGCATTTCCGTGTTACAGGAGAACGGAATGTGCCATTCCCAACCCAAAATGTGGACTTGGAAGAGACACAAGGATCCAATTTTCTATAATGCACAAGGAAGCCAATTATTTTATTTTGAAATGACTTTCAAATCGTTTGGGTTACAAAGAAACTTTGAAAGTGCAGGGATCATGTCTACAGGGATATGACAATGAAATCTGTAATGTCAAATCTTGAGAGTGGAACTTTCCCGTTGTTAGCAAAACAAATATAACTTATGCAGGATGGTAAAAAGGCAAAATGGTAATCACTTTAATTCCCATCAAACTCAAAATCAGCAACAGTAATTCAATACTTGAAATTTTCCACTTGAAGAAGTAAAATAACGCAGCCTGTGTAAAAAGGCACCATTTTGATATAAAGTAATCAGCTTCTCCAGAAAACGAAAATAATCAAAGGCCGCTAGGATGATACCTGGTCTGCAGAAACAGTTTGAACTACTCCTTGGATAATATTTTATGGTGGGACACTTCAAACTTAGAGATCACTATCACCTTTTAAGGACCTAAATACACACAGATGAACTTCACATGCACAAATTGTCCTCTTAAATAATCATTGGTTGATTTTTTTTCCCCTCTCACTTTCCCTCTTTTCTTTTCTCAACTGTGTACAGAGTTGGTCCAAGTTACTTTGCCACTTGAAGTTAAGAACATGATGCCTCCAGGCCCCCATTCCAAGCACAGAAGCCGAACGGAGCAGAACGGAGATCTATGGTATGGTGTCCTCCACTGCCTTTGAAGAGGAAGGTTGTTCGGAATGGCTGAAAAGCTGCTCCTGCTGTCCCCTCCCAACCACCCTTGAGACCTTCTGCATTACAAAAGGGTCAGCCCTGATTCTGAGCCAAGGTTAGACTGGCTCTGAATTAAAGGAATAATTCACCAGACACAACTCTGGAGAAGTTTCAGAATGAGAGAGTTGACTCTGTGGGCTGAACTCTCTTCCTGAACGCCAAGGAAGTTTATTCCCAGGTAAATATTTTGTGAAAGTAGAAAAGGAGGCTAACTATCTCTCTAATACAGGGTTCTCCAACCTTGGCAACTTTAAGACTTGTGGACTTCAACTCCCAGAATTCCTCAGCCAGCAAATTCTGGGAGTTGAAGTCCACAAGTCTTAAAGTTGCCAAGGTTGGAGACCCCTGCTCTAATATACTATGTTACTATATGCAGGGGAAAAAATATCAAAATCGTGCAGACAATGGTTTCCTTGTGACACTCTATGTCCGTGATGGTGAATCTATGGCACGCGTGCCACAGGTGGCACGCGGAGCCATATCTGAGGGCACGTGAGGTGTTGCCTTATGTAAGCTCCAGTGCACATGCGCGCGCTGGCCAGCTGATTTTCGGCCTTGGGGAAGGCCGTTTTCACCCTCGGGAGACTTCAGGAGGCTGCCCTGAAGCCTCCGAAGTGCAAAAAACGCCCCAACGGGCAAACTGGAAGTTCGGAAAAACGGACTTCCGGTTTGCCCGTTGGGCCACTTCTCGCACTCCGGAGGCTTCAGGGAAGCCTGAGGGTGAAAAACGACCCACGCATGCGCAGTGTGGCACACGTGGGGGGGGGGTTGTGTGCCGGCACGTGCGCACTCCCATTTTTGGCATGCAAGAAGAAAAAGATTCACCATCACTGCTCTATGTAAACAGAAATTGGACTTTGAAGAGGGATAAAAAAGAGTATTCATGCCTTTGAACTCTGATGTCCAGAAAACACCTGAGAATTCCATGGATGGCCAAGAAATCAAACAAGAAGATCGTTGAACCAATTAATCCAGAATACTCACTCAAGGCACAAAAAATCAGGCTGAAGTTAACATATTCTGGACGATTATGTGAAGAACTAGCTCTGGAGAAGCTTTTAATTCTGAGAATGGCAGAAAGAAAAAGACAACCAGCTGCAAGGTGGAAGGACTCCAATATGAGAGGGAAGAGGGCACCGTTGGAAAACCTGAAGACCAGGCTGGGCAGAACAATCTATCTCTGTGGTTGCTAGGAGTCAACAGGGACTTAATAGCACTCACTCACTCACTCACTCACTCACTCAATCAATCAATCAATCTGTGGGATTTCCCATGGAAAAAATATATCCCATAAGTGCTAGAATTACATCTTTCTATCTACTCATTCAGCATCCTATGGAAAAACTCCAGAGTCCTGAAACAGTCAGCTTGACCTTATCTGGTACATTGTTGGTTCAGAGCAATAAATCTATTGGAATCCATGTCATTCCCAGAGACAAAATGGTGTTTCGGCAGGGGTCTGTTCTCCAAGCTTGCTGTTTAGCTCCCAGACATTTCATTACCAAACTAGGTAACATCTTCAGTGGGGGTGAAGTGTCTTGTTCGTTTATATAGGCCCTGGGTGGCCAGTTGGTCTTGTGACTGGTTGAATCACAAGACTGATTGAGTCACAATCAGCCTTGTGGTACCTTGCTCAATAGTAGTAACTGTGAGAGGGATCTTGGAGTCCTAGTGGACAACCATTGAAATATGAGCCAGCAGTGTGCAGCAGCTGCCAAAAAAGCCAACACACTTCTAGGCTGCATAAACAGAGGGATAGAATCAAGATCACGTGAAGTGTTAATACCACTCTATAAGGCCTTGGTAAGGCCACACTTGGAATACTGCATCCAGTTTTGGTTGCCACAATGTAAAAAAGATGTGGAGACTCTAGAAAGAGTGCAGAGGGGTTTGCAATTCCCGTAGACTCTGATGCACTTGTCCACTATTACATTATCCGTTCACGTTTTGATATATGAGAGTACGGTGTCAGTGAAAACTAATCAAGGACAGAAGCAACCTAAGAACTAAGGAGAAATTTCCTGACAGTTAGAACAATTAATCAGTGGAACAACTTGCCTCCAGAAGTTGTAAATGCTCCAACACTGGAATTTTTTAAGAAGAGATTAGATAACCATTTGTCTGAAGTGGTGTAGTGTTTCCTGCCTAAGCAGGGGGTTGGACTAGAAGACCTCCAAGGTCCCTTCCAACTTTGTTATTCTATTCTATTCTAAATGGCAAGCTGGAAGAACAGACCCCTGCCAAAACCTACAACCCGAGCTATGAATATTCTCAACGATTTCTAACATAATGTTGTCTCCTTTAACAAAGAGCAGCCACAACACTTTTAAAACATCGATCCAAGGCCTGCTTTCTATACCTTAAATATTCTTACCTTGGTAATGATACTCAAGGATGCCCCGTGGTCCAAAAGGACGGACGCCACATCTTCATGTCCTTCTCGTGCTGAAAGGTGCAACGGGGTATACCCGGAGGTTGTGGCAGCATTTGCGGAGGCTCCTTGCTGTAACAGCTGCTGGACTATATCGGCTTTGCCCAGACGCGCAGAAATGTGCAGTGGCGTTTGGTCATCCTAGGAACGGCAGGGAAAGAGTAAAATACAGCAAATTCCACACTGAGATTCAAATGGGCAGCCAAGGGTTGTCCTTGGGGCCCATGGAGGAAAGCAGGAGACCCTCAACAGGGGCCTGGATAAATTAAAATGGTGACTCCGAAACCTTCAGTTCTGACTGGAAGACCACGTCAAGTGAGAGCCGAGGTGGCGCAGTGGTTAGAGTGCAGCACTGCAGGCTACTTCAGCTGACTGCTAGCTGCAGTTCGGCGGTTCAAATCTCACCGGCTCAAGGTTGACTCAGCCTTCCATCCTTCTGAGGTGGGTAAAATGAGGACCCAGATTGTTGGGGGCAATATGCTAACTCTGTAAACTGCTTAGAGAGGGCTGTAAAGCACTATGAAGCGGTATATAAGTCTAAGTGCTATTGCTAAGTGCTATAATGTTGAAGAGGATCCCTCGCCATCTAAGTGGGACAGATTAGCAGCACACCAACTGTTTTGTTGCAAACTGTTTTGAGTGTGACACTGGGCCAAATGTCCTTCCCCAAGAGTAAAATGGCTGTTCTGAGCAGAAATAGGGTTGGGTTGTTTTTTTGGGTTTTTTTAGCAGTCTGAGCTCCACAGAAAATGTTCTACACTGGAAAGCACTTTTGCACTGAAAAGGGGGCGTCCCATGAAGTGTCACGCTCAAACGCTTCAACCAAAATGATTTACAGTCTCCTGGAGAGAATCCTAGGACTATCTCCTTGTCAAGGGACAGAAAAAGATGCTAAGCAGCCCTGGAAGGGGGATCTCGCCCCTTTAATGCACAGCAGCTAAAGGCTGCCTGCAGCACAGAAGACACGGAGAAGCTGCTTACCTTGGCTTTAGCTTCCACCTGAGCTCCCTTTTGAACTAAGGACCGAACCACTTCTGACTGGCCAGCTCTGGCGGCCATATGCAGGGCTGTCTCACCCCTCTGTCAGTGGAAAGAGGTTAGGATGACAGAGGTTAGGATGACAGAGAAAAGGAAGAAAAATATGTTACTAGCAACAACAGAGTTCTTTAGGATCAGGATGTGAAACCAGGTCATCTCTGACCCCTCGAGACTGTCTAGCCCTCACAAAGTAATTTATTCCAGGATTGATTATTATTTTTCTAGCCCTGAAAACACACAAAGGTTTTGTTCTTTGCCAAATGAGAACATTGCTGTTTTAAAAAGGAGAGATGTTATTTTGAGGAATTAAGGCAACCTTGTGCTTAAATCCATGGGATTGTGCCAAGCGTTGGACCTTCCGTTCTGAATGTCCCCCACTCCCCATTTGATTCTCTGCTCCTGTGCTTGAGGGCTCCGGATGCCCGTTTCTCAGCAGGCAGACTCACAGCTGGACCAATCGAAACAAATCAATAGTAATAATAAAAAAGGCTATTAACAATCTGCGGAGCTTCACGCACTTCAACCAAAGGATGGGTCACTAGGGAAATGGCAAGGACAGCAAGAAAATGAAAAGGGGAAGCTGCATGTTTGGAGCATCTGACGCCATAGTTTGCCACAGGTAAAAGCAAATCCTGCCCGTAGCACAGATTGTGCTGTGCCTGTTTTCGGTGGCTGTGGCTCACTTCTCATGGCACTGAGCCTAGCAAAGAATGGCCTGTGGCAGACCGCAGCAAAACAAAAACAGAAATAGGTCTTCTCTGGCCAGCTTCGGGAGAACAAATCCGCTCCAAACCACTCTGGTTTTTAAAGCTTCTCTTCCTCCTTTGGGGATTGAAAGGCGCTCAAGTTTGATTGGGATCAGCTCCATGGACAGGGTCGCCTCAAAATGACGTTCAAGAAATAGAGACTTTCCCACAGACTAGAGGCAATCATGCACAAACCTTCTCCCTGGGGCACAAATCAGGATAAAAAGAAATTTGGCTAAGATTTAGAGAGAGAAATGCTGCAGGACCCATCCCTTCGTAGCCCAGGAGAGAAGAGGGGGCCCATCCCTTCGTAGCCCAGGAGAGAAGAGGGGGGGGGGGGAATAAAGTCTTCACTTCATATATATGTCAGAGAGTGATTAATTCTGGTCAACAATGTCACTGCTTGGTGATGGCTGCCTACGCAAAATGCCACTGTTTGGAAACTTTACAGGGAACGGATTGGCATGTGTTGTCCCATTTCTGTCTTTTTCAGTACCCCTGAAAGCTTAGAGCCTGGTCAATAGGTACAGGAGAGCTCTCCCTGGGGGGAGGGCGCATCTGTGAAGATCAGGGATGAAGAATCTCAACAGGGGTGCTGCAGGTAGAACAAGGAGGGCAAGAAAGGTCCCATGGAAAGGTCTTCTCTCTTCTGAAACCCAGCTGGGAGAACTCCAAAGATAGTGCGAGTGCCTGCCAGTTGAGTTGGTTAGCAGAAAAACCAACAACTGGAGGTTCAGAACTGTGGTTCCAGACAAGGTCATTATCTCTGCCTAGAAAAACGGCCCCAGTCAAGGGAGATAGAGAGGAGGAGGCCAACGGGCTGCCCAGTAATGAAAGGTCCACTCTGGTACTTACCACATTGGTTGTGTTGGGAGAAGCTCCGTGGTGCATCAGGTGTGAAACAATATTTACATGTCCCATGAAGGCAGCCACATGGATCGGAGTCAAACCCGACTAGGAAATGAGCAGAGAGAAGAAAAGAACCATTCCTGGGTTGGCATAATATGAGCAAAGCCTTAGTAGAGCACCCCGAGGACTGAATGTTTAGGGGCTCAGCCTGCTGAGCTGTCTGGGACACCTGATGGTTGGTGGCTGCAAAAATATACAAGGCTAGCTGTTGCCAATATTACAAGGACATCTTGTGGCAAGTTCAAAACATATTAGTTTGACATTACGGCCATATTCTGTGTATTTACATAGGTTTGGAAGAAATCTTCCATTGCACTCTGTACGCATAGATTGCAAAACCCCAGCACTCCAGAAGGTGTATTCTCTTTAGTTCAGAGCAAGTTGAGTGCAGAAAGGCAGGACGTTGAAAAGGGCCACGTAAGCAGATCAAATTCAAGCATTCAGGCAAGAGCACACTTGTGTGTTCATGTGCATCACCGAGAATACAATATCCCACTTCACCTACGTGGGAATGAGAGTTTGCTTTTCTATTTTGGTTTGATGGCAGTAAAAGCTACCTTAAAAATTCATGGTGAAAATTGAGCTAATTCTTTTACTGCAGCTCAAAATGTTGTGTCTCCATTGACGGTCATTACCTAAGACCAGGAGGATACAGCTCTGCTCAGTAATTGATGAATGCAAAGATTTTGGTAAAGGGCTTTGTTTTCTTAAAACTAGGAAACAGAAATATTAACCAAGGCAATAGACGATGGTGATCATGTTTACGGAGAATCCCCTTTGGCATTCAGAGCTCTTGTGCTCCAAGGCTGAAGTGTGGCTTATTTAACTAAACCTGGCCATAGCTGCAAAGATGCCTTACCTCCGTGACAGCTTGAATGGAGGCTCCGTGTTTCAGCAGAAGTTCCATCACTTTAATTCGGTTCTTTTTGCAGGCAATGTGGAGAGGCGTGAAACCGTTCTGAAAATTTTGGAAAAAATCCCCAAAAGTATTGTTTGCAAAATCTAGCTATCCCTTTTGACATTGTGTGACAGCTAAGCCTTACTTTTTATGATTTGTTTGTTTCTATTTCTCCAGGAGTTCAAGGCAGTTGATGTGAGGGTGTCCATTTTATCCCCACACAAAGGTAAGGTAGGTTGGGCTGGGAGAGAGGGATGGGGCCAGTGGTGGGTTGTTACCAGTTTGCCCCGGTTCAGGCGAACCGGTAGCGGGGGCAGTGGGAGGCTCCGGCCACCCACCTGGACGTCATCACAGACGATCTGAACATGCGCAGAAGGTCCTGCACATGCACAGAAGCGCCGTGCATGCGCGTTCACAGTTCCAAACCGGTAGCAAAGGTAAGTGAAACCCACTACTCGATGGGGCTCTGAAAAATCCCCCTCCCTGGAAGCTCCCATGATTGAGTTTGAAATGGGGTCTCTCGCTCCTAGTCCAACCCCTTCAGTAAACACCATTATAGTGTCATATACTGTAAGCTGGTAAAAATAGTTCATTGTCCTTGCCAGAATGCTAATGATAAACATGGCTCAAAGAAAAGAAATGGATGTATAGCTTAGCACACAACTGCATTAGTACAACTGCAACATGATTTAAAAAAAAAAAAAAGAATTTCCTGACTATCAAAGATCCATATACAGGGTTATTCAAAAAGAATGAACCGATTTCATGACGCATTGCTTCAGTTCTCAATGGTCATCGTCAGTGACCATTTGAAAGAGGAGTTATCTAAGTGTTGAAGGCCACATGGAACACTTGTACGACAGGAAATAAAAGTTGATTGTGAGTAGAATACTTGTGACTTGGCTGGAGTTTTGTATTACTTTTCCTTAATAAAATACTGCGTCATGAAATCGGTTCATTCTTTTTGAATAACCCTGTATTTCTGCTCACAGCATTTGCTTAGATGTTGACAATAAATTTTTAAATTTTTAGTCAACGTAGCATCAGCCGCTTATTTTAAAAGCAACTGACAGAACTGGGTCTCACCTTGGAAGCAAAATACTTCAGCTACCTTCTCAACTGGAGAAAAAAATCAGATACTTTCAGAGTCATTGCCTAGTCTAGCTGAATGAAAAATCTCTTTTGTTGTCCCCATCACCAGCAATACCATCATCATCATCATCATCATCATTAAATCTTCTGATTGCACATGCCAAGGGTCTCTCTTCTTGCCAAGGGCTACTTTTCAACATCCCTTCTGGGGCTAGCTGGTCCACA
Organism: Thermophis baileyi; assembly: GCA_003457575.1. Classification (NCBI taxonomy): domain Eukaryota; kingdom Metazoa; phylum Chordata; class Lepidosauria; order Squamata; family Dipsadidae; genus Thermophis; species Thermophis baileyi. The sequence continues at coordinate 660,179 of QLTV01000970.1, forward strand.
AGAGAGGGGGTCTTGGGGACTGACCCCTCTCTTCCACTGCCTTCAGCTAGGACAGGGGTCTCCAACCTTGGCAACTTTAAGACTTGTGGACTTCAAACTCAAACAAAAGTTGAAGTCCACAAGTCTTAAAAGTTGCCAAGGTTGGAGACCCCTGAGCTAGGAAGTGAAAACCTTCCAGTTCAAGATTTATCAATTTATGAACTATAAGGGCTTGTCTTCCTTGAAAAAGTGCCTGGCTAATTAAGATTTTGAGATCATTTAGGATTAAGTTTGCTTAGTTTTAATATTTTATTCCTCTTGTATAATGAACATTTTATTATCATTAGTTACTAAGAACTTGATTGAAGGAAACTAGATAATATTTTTTTTAAATAAGTAAATTAATATGGATGTATACTTTTGTTGTTGTTGTTTTAGGACACCCTCTGATAGTCTGGTGTCCCTGGGGTCACAATAGCTTTCTTGCAGCCATAAACTGTGCATTTTTTTTCATTCTGTGAATCAGCTTGTTCCAATCCACCTGGCCCTGAGGAGATGACACTTTTAATTAGAATTTAATGTTGCATTGAAGTTTGGTGCAGGCTGGACTAGGAGGATCAAAGGTAAGACAGCTGCAGAAGCATTTGCGCTCTCTCCTCAGCAGGACATTTCTGGAGACGGCAGAGGCCCAGGTGTCCCTCTCTGCCTGCTCAGAGGGGGAAAGGTACGCCTTCTGCAGCCCACCTGAAGCGTGACTGAGCATGGATCGTGGCCAACTGCAAGGTCACAATCAGCTCCCAGGGAATAGGGTTCAAGGGAGCTCCTCTAGTTACAGAAGGCTGAGAATGCTTAGAGTAAAAAAAAAACCCACAGAACTGTTAAAAATGTTTTAAGGATTTTGTTTAAAAAAAACCGTTGGGGTTATTCATAGATTTCTTTCTCCAGCTAGAGAGATTTGTCAAAATGATAAAAGAATGACTATGATAATCTTTTTGTATGAAGAATTTCTAACATAATCACAACATCAGCAACAAAATGAAACCAATTCCTTCCCTCCTTCCTTCCTTCCCTCCCTCCTTCCTTCCCTCCCCCCTCCCTTGCTTTCTTTTTTAAAATAATCACAACATC
>QLTV01000970.1:661879-681700 GCA_003457575.1 Thermophis baileyi
TTATACTTCCTTCCTTCCTTCCTTCCTTCCTTCCTTCCTTCCTTCCTTCCTTCCTTCATTCTTTCATTCATTAAACCAATCCCTCCCTCCCTCCCTCCCTCCCTTCCTTCCTTTTCTTCTAATAAATTAATAATAAATAAATAAACCCTCTAAGGAGGCCCGCAGCCACTTCTGTTGAACCCTACTGCCATTGCAATGTTTTTTCCTCCCAGCTCAGACCCAACCTAGCTGGTAAATGGGGGGTGGGAGACGAGAGGGACCCCAGTGTGCTCACCAGTGCTTTGGCATTAGGATTTGCCTTCTTGTCCAACAAAACCTTGGCAACCTTGTAATGGCCACAGTGAGCGGCTACATGAAGTGCGGTCAGGTAGTCGTTGGTCACATCATCCACGGGTACGTGGTGCTCAATCAGGAGCTGAACGCAGTTGAGATGGTCCCCTTGGGTCGCCATGTGCAATGGAGACAAGCCATTCTAGAAGTAGAAAGGGAGGGAGCAGAGTAAGAAACCCACCTCTGGAAAAGAAAGACAAGACCAACATCTGGTTCTTGTCTAGCTGCTCAGCTGGATGGGTATTTATAGGGAGAGGCTCCAGCAAAACCTTTCAACGGGCTGTGAATCTTGTCTTACGAAAGCAACACATCCATGGGAACTTCAAAGTAATCTCAGGAAAGGAAAAATAAAAATAAATGTTTACAGTGGTAGAAGTGCTTAACCTGGAAGTCAGACCTTTTCACCAAATAAGGCCAAGGCAGGAATAGATTTCTAATCTTTTAAGCCACAAGGTTGTTTTTCACCAAGTAAGAACCCTGTATTTAAATAAAGAGAAACCTATCTCATACACCCAGAAAGACCTGCATCCAAAATATCCCCAGCGATGGAATGCAAACAATCTAAAGTTACTTTGCACAGATCTCTAGATATGGATCTTAAAAAAGCCAATGGTTGCAGAAAAGGCCTTCTGGGTGCATCTCTTGAAGACTAAATGGAATCCTTGAGTCCATCTTTGATGTATGAATAGAAGCCCTCAAGCGCAGATTAGGTAGCCAACAGAGGTTTCCATACGAGAGATGCTTAGAATTGCTCTTTGATATTGAGTACCATTTATGACAATCGTAGTACCGTGTTTTCCCAAAAATAAGACCCTGTGTTATATTTTTCTGAACCCTGAAACAAGCGCTTGGCCTTATTGCCATGCACTCAAAAGCCTGATTGGGCTTATTATTAGGGGATGTCTTATTTTGGGGGAAACAGGGTAGGAGAGCCACAATTTAGAGTTATTGTGAGTTAGCAGCAGAGGTGGGATTCAGCCGGTTCGGACTGGTTCGGGTGAACTGGTAGTTACAGTATGTGAAGCCCACCTCTGGTTAGCAGTTTGATAAGAGGGAAAATAGTCAAGTTCATACACATTCCCATGCTTAGCATTCTGACTTACCAGGAAAAGAGGTATTCTGCATCCCTCACATCCACTTTTGTCCAAACAAGATTACTCTAAAAACTTGTTTACATAGAAAATCATTATAGTCTGAAGGGTTTCAAAACAGCTTCTCCTTCCTGTGATTTTGGGTTGAGCTTCCTGCAAGAGCCGAAGAGGGTGAACCCAGCTTAGCTTCCAAGCCTAAACTAAATTGGGCCAAGGGTGCCATCTACTGAGACAGGAGAGGAGCTTCAGAAGACTTCCTGAGACCACTTGGGGTGACCAGACAAACTGTAGAAAGCCTGGCTCTAAGGAAGCACAACTGAAGGTACCAGAAAAGGTGAAGGAGGCAAGATGTTCTCCATGACCTTTTTCTTCAAAATTGACTAGCATCTCCTTTTTCTTGTTAGCAGCCATTTGCTTGTGCCAAAAGTAATGATCAGAGAAGAGTGGGTCATGGCCAAATCCATATTAGGCTGAATTCTGCTGCTACAGCACATTAAGACAATGCGAGAAATAAAATAAAATAAAAAGACCATTTCGGAATCAAATCCACACACTAGTCAACACAGACTAAACACAGACAAAGAAAATGCCATTTTAGGAATTCCTTAAGAAAATAACCTTACAGTTTATCTGAGCTTTTCTAGAGACCTTGGCTGAAGCAAGCAGAAAATACAGCTTTAGGATTCTCCACTGGAGGAAGAAGACCGAACGCCAAACACATGAGAATGAGATGCAAACTTTATAGGAGGACTTGACAAAAACTCAACCCCAACCTCCCTTTCTTCTTTGTACAATTGATGCCCAATTCTGTACTACAAGCTGCACAATCCCTTCTGGCTTGGAAGACAGACTGACATGGGAAATCAAACCCAAATTGGGTGGATAGAATTACTTTTGGGCTACTTGGCACCCCAAAAGTTGTATTTGGGCCTGGAAGCCCCGGCTCTTTGCCCAGGTTTCTGGCATCTGTTTTTGGCTCCTGTCTGGGTTTTGCTATCTGCCCTCCTTTATTTCCTTTCTCGTTCTTTCTTCTATTATTTAATATTTTTTAAATGCTTTTTACTTGTGAACCTCTCAGAGGTATTGAGATTTGGGTGGTATAGAAATTTAATAAATAATAACATAATTTAGACTTCTCAAACGGTTTGCCCATGATAGGGGGAAATGTTTATTAGGAAACAGTCAAATTAATCACAGGCATTGCAGGTCAAAAATTGACAGATGGAAGGATTGTAATAGAATAACAGAGTTGGAAGGGACCTTGGAGGTCTCCTAGTCCAACCCCCTGCTTAAGCAGGAAACCCTATACCGTTTCAGACAAATGGTTGTCCAATCACTTCTTAGAAACTTCCAGTTTTGGAGCATTTACAACTTCTGGAGGCATGTTGTTCCACTGATTAATTGTTCTAACTGTCAGGAAATTTCTCCTTAGTTGCTTCTCTCCTTCATTAGTTTCCACCCATTGCTTCTTGTCCTGCCCTCAGATGCTTTGGAGAATAGCTTGACTTTGTGGCAGCCCCTGAGATATTGGAATGCTACTGTCATGTCACACCTAGTCCTTCTTTTCATTAAACTAGACATACAATCCCAGCAACCATTCTTTATATGTTTTAGCCTTCAGTCCCCTAATCATCTTTGTTGCTCTTCTCTGCATGCTTTCTAGAGTCTTAACATCTTTTTTACATTGTGGCGATCACAACTGGATGCAATATTCCAAGCGTGGTCTCACCAAGGCATTACAAAGTGGTATTAACACTTCACGTGATCTTGATCCTTTCCCTCTGTTAAAGCATCCTAGAACTGTGTTGGCTTTTTTGGCAGCTGCAGCACACTGCTGGCTCATATTTGTCTACTAGAACTCCAAGATCCTTCTCACAGTTACTACTATTAAACAAGGTACCACCCAGAGGTGGTATTCAGCCGGTTCGGACTGGTTCGAGCGAACCGGTAGTAGCGACCTGCAGGTGGGCCCGCCCCGCCGCTGCCGTCCTATTTAGGGACGTTTTGAAGCCACGTGCATGCGTGCAAGCCACGCATGTGCACAAAGTGCATGTGTGGATGGCTGCACGCATGCACAGAAGGGGCTGCACACATGCGCGCGCTCCCATTTTCAGTGCTGGGCGAACCAGTAAGTAAATTATGTGAATCCCACCTCTGGTACCACCTATATGGTACCTGTGCATTTTGTTTTTCTTGCCTAAATGTAGAACCTTACTTTTCCCCCCATTGAATTTCATTTTGTTAGACAGAGCCCAATGTTCAAGTCTGTCAAGATCCTTCTGTATCTTGAGCCTATCTTCTGGTGTGTTGGCTATTCCTGCCAGCTAGGTGTCATCTGCAAATTTGATCAGTTCCCCATCTATCCCCTCATACAAATCATTGATGAAGATGTTGAAGAGTTCTGGGCCTAAAACAGAGCCTTGGGGTACTCCACTGCACACTTCCCTCCATGTAGATACAGTTCCATTGAGGACTACATGATGGGTCAACCAGTTATGAATCCATCTGGTGGTGATGCTGTCTAACCCACATTTTTCTATCTTATCAAGTAACTAGGTTGTAGTATACTTTATCAAAAGACTTACTGAAGTCCAAGTAAATTATACCCACAGCATTCCTCTAGTCCACTAATTTTGTCACTTTGTCAAAGAATGCAATAAGATTTATCTGGCATGATCTGTTTTTGACAAACCCATGTTGGCTTTTGGTTATGACTTTGTTTGCCTCTAGGTGTTCGCTGATTCGTTGCTTGATTAATCTCTGGCCAAACACTGACAAAACCTGAAAATCCTGTTTGAATAAATTTTCACCTGAGACAGGAAGAAAAATATACTGAATATCAATAGGCATCTGTCTTACATGCTTGAAGTCCCTTAATTCTCACCTGCTCACAAGTATAGGCAGAAAAGACAGAAAGCAGCATGTTTCTGTTTAAAAAACTAAGACACAGGGCTTACGGTGAACCAAGGAATCAAGGAACCTGCCATGAGTTCTACAATTGCCCCACTTCCTAACTGAAAAATGGGTGCAGACGTTCTAGCCTAAGCTACAGAGTTTTTGTTACTTATGTAACACAAAACAGTGTAGACAAAGAAGCATCCTGAGAATTCTAAAAGGCATTACCTGTCCCACCTAAATGCAAGGCTATTCCTAAGCTGGAAAACAACAGAAATCATGGATTGAAGTGAATTTCCAATCATGTTATATTCAGGCAAACTCTTTTCTTTACAAGCCTCTCCGAAACAAAAGATGGATAATAGTGGGAGACTTTGGAGTCTATGATTCCTCAAATCCTGAGCTCCACAACATTACCTTTGTTTTGGAAAGAAGAGGAGCTCCACGGTCCAGCAGCATCCGCACCACTTGTTCGTGGCCGCTTCGGGCTCCACAATGCAGAGGCGTCAGGCCATCCTGAAGGAAATAAAGTTACAGCTCTTTTGGGAGAAAACCAACAAAAACAGACAAGTTGTGCAGTGGTTAGAACGCAGTACTGCAGGCTACTTCTACTGACTGCTGGCTGACTGCAATTTGGCAGTTCAAATCTCACCAGGCTCAAGGTTGACTCAGCCTTCCATCCTTCCCAGGTGGGTAAAATGAGGACCCAGATTGTTGGGGGCAATAGGCTGACTCTGCAAAACCGCTTAGAGAGGGCTGAAAAAGCACTGTGAAGCGGTATATAAGTCTAAGTGCTATTGCTATTAATGCCTGCAGAATAGTGTCCAGGAAGAAAGCTACATCTTAATTACTGTATTTTTCGGAGTATAAGACACTCCGAAGTATAAGACTCACCTATCTTTTTTGGGGAGGAAAACAAGAAAAAAAAATCTGCCTCTGCCTCCCAGCAATTTGCCTCCTTGCAGCAAACAGCAAACAGCCTGTTTCAGTTTTGCTTTCAGTTTCAGCACAGCCTGATTAGCACAAGGGGAAAAAAATCTGTCTCTGCCTCTGTCTCCCTGCAGCCTGAAACAGCTGATGGTCGGGAGGCCGATCTAACCGACAATCACCTGCTTCTGCTAATCAGGCTGTGCTGAAGCTGAAACTGGCTGTTTGCTGTTTGCTGCAAGGAGGTAAATTGCTGGGAGGCAGAGGCCAAAGGGTGGGGGCCAGTGGGTGGGGCTACATTCGGTGTATAAGACGCACCCAAATTTTCACCCTCTTTTGGGGGGGGGGAGTGCATCTTATACTACGAAAAATACGGTATACTTTTTACTTATTAAAACAGAATCAAGAAAACACATTTGCCAATATCATAGGATAATGGTTCAATAAATATTTATTCTGGCTTATGCATGAAAGAAATAGTTCTCTGTAGCTTCCTCTCCCAGATGAAGTTCTTCTTGGTCTTTTCCCCTACATATTCTGGATGATACTTCAGAATTGATATCTTGAGTCCTTATAAGTAGCCACTTCAAACCCCACCATAACAAACCCCAACTTTCTCTAAACACATTTCTGAACGAGGCATTCCCAGGAAAAGCCTTGGAGAACAATTTTATGAAACACAAAGAACAGATCCCATGCAAAATTCTTCATCTGATGGACTCACTCAACCTCACATGCTCTTCTTATCAGGAGGGACTTTTTCTCCATCACCCAAAAATGAAAATTTTTTGGTAGGATGAATGCCTTTCCTCCCTAACCACAGTCCTACCTTCAAATCCCTAGTTTTTACACACTGGGAAAAATCCTGCAGGTGTCTCGTTTAGATCAGGGGTCTCCAATCTTGGCAACTTTAAGACTTGTGGACTTCAACTCCCAGAGTTCCTCAGCCAGCAAAGCTGGCTGAGGAACTCTGGGAGTTGAAGTCCACAAGTCTTAAAGTTGCCAAGGTTGGAGACCCCTGGTTTAGATGATGCAACTCTATGCATCTTGTCATAGAATCCTCAGGAATTGCAAATGGTGAAAAGATAATGTTTGTTGTATACTCTCATCTACGAGTTAATGAGAAACAACCAAGAATATTGTATTTTTGGAAAGTTAAATCATTCCAAGCTGCTCAAGCCCGATCCTTGAATTTCTGAGGTTTGACAACACATCTCCCCAGTTCTTTTGCTTCCGGAACTCATGGGATTCATGAAGCGGTCATCATTTCAAAAACTACCTCAAAAAACTCCCAAATTCACAAAACCACAACTTAGTGTGCTTCACGCAGCTATCTTCAAGCTCCAGGAAGGCCCTGCTTTCTCCTATTTAACTGACATTTATTTGGATTTTTTTTGCTCCTTGGCACTTCTCACAATGTTCCTCCAGGACAGTGTGTGTCAGCTAACGTCACTTTCTTTAAGATGGCTGAGGCAGTTTGTGACAGGCCAAGCACTTACACTGCTTTACTTCATGACTGAGGCATATTTTACCCGTAGCCTTGGTCTATGAGGCTGAGCCCTCGTAGTTCCCATCATATCATTCAGTGGCTGCACAACACATCAAACCCACAACTCTCCTAAGCTCCATTTAAACCTGAAAGTGCCACAGAGTCAAAATCCTGAGAAGGAAAGCAGGACACAGTAGCTTCATCAGGCCTTTAGATGGCTTTCTTGTTCTTTGGCTCCTCCAGGTGTTTGTTTACTGGGAGCTCAGATGCTCCAGGTAACAGTGAATGTGAATGGTTTATATACCTTTGCTTTAGTCACCAGGTTAAAAATATAACAACATCCACATGACCAAACCCTAACCCATGACCAAATAACCCACAATTGCAGGAAACAGAATCAGCCGGGCAGCCTGACTTCTACCCAAAAGCACTTGTAACTTCATCCATCCCAAGTGCCCTTCAGAAAAACTAGATCTTAACCATTTCATGTCATTTCAGTGTTTTGCTTGTATGTCACTCATTCCTGTAGGTGCTTTCTGGAACGAGGTGACCTTATCTCTGTTCTTAAAAAAGGGGGGGGCACTACAGCTTGCATTTGTGGCCCCAGATGGCAGCGTTCCCTAGGATGGAAGGGCAGACACCGCCTGGAAAAAACAATCTCCAGAGCCACACTGGACAAATCAAAACAACTCCAGCTAATTTGGGACTTTGTGCTTTGCTTGTTCCTCCCACAAAAGGAGGGGAGATGAGGATAAATGCGTGGGCAGAAGAGCTATTCATAAGCCAATTTATTAAGACAAGATACGATCACCTGAACACCATGTCAAAGAGGTTCAAAACCAGCCAAATAAACACCAGAAAAATATAAGGGCCCATCAGTACAATAATGAAGAGAAAATGACATTCCGGAATGCCAGCAAGCTTAGCGCCATAAACAAGATCTATACAGCATGTTATTTAGCTGTCACATCACCTCTTTTACTTATTTAAGCCACATCAATCACTTCTTTTCCACGCATTTTTGGGAAGTGCTTTCAAAGCAGCTTTGATGATTCCCTGAGTGCACAGTGTGCTCCATTAACCGCCGTGATATGCTGGGGAGCATCTTTTAGGCAGGGAAAAAGTAGTGTTATTGCTTTAGTCATTGAGATCACATCTAGTAAGGGCAATCTTATTTATTGTTAGGATCCTGTTGTATCTCAAATACCAAAGTGTGAGATTATCAGGGAGCTGCTCCCAAAGAAAAAGAGGACCCGGGAGAGGGGAATAAATCCAAATGGGGCCCAGGGCACATCTAGGGCAACCTCCCCCAGAGTCACAGGAGCAATAGCACTTAGCACTTCGACTTATATACCACTTCACAGTGCTTCACAGCCCTCTCTAAGTGGTTTACAGAGTCAGCCTATTGCCCCCAACAATCTGGGTCCTCATTTTACTGACCTCGGAAGGATGGAAGGCTGAGTCAACCTTGAGCCTGGTGGGATTCAAACTGCCAAGTTGCAGGCAGCCAGCAGTCAGCAGAAGTAGCCTGCAGTACTGCATTCTAACCACTGCGCCACCAGGGCTCTGAATAATCATTATTTATTATTCCAATGAATAATAAGAAGCAGAGAACCAGAAGTCCTGCAGACAATGCACAGCCGGTAGAAGTTGCTGTCACAAGATATAGCAAAGGCTCCCACCAGACATCTGTGGGACCTCCATCTAAATACTATGTCCCTTTCAGTGCCAATTGCAAGGGAGCTATGGAGCTTACGTCCTGCTGGTGAACTCTCCCTGGCCCAAAGTGGTGGCAGGGCTAGAAGAACCAGAGGAGGGTCCTCTTCCACATGCAAAGTCTCCTGCAAGGGGAGGAAGCCCATCCTCCACAGGAGGCCACAGTGGTATCCAACCCTAGGAGGTTCAAATGGATGCAACTTCCTCGCTGACCAGCTCACCCTTATTTTTTTTTTTCTGAAATCTCTCTCCTTCTTAGAACTTGCTCTGCCTGGGGCAGTGAAAGAGAGCTGCCCTCATTTGGTGTGCAATGTGGTTGGGTGAATGCTGAGAAGGTGAATGCTTTGATGTGGATTTTGTGTGCGTGTGTGGTTTTTAATCAGCCTCAATATATGTAAACCATCAAGAGTCAACGGTGTACAAACACTGCACTAACGATGAGGCTTGGAGCCGAAGATGGCAGAACTGACCATACTGTCCAGGACTGTTTTGCAATACAGAGTAATAAAGCAACGGTGGTCACTCTTACCCTTGTTTTGGCATCAATTTTGGCTCCTCTGTCAAGTAACAGCTTTACCATGTTGGTGTTCCCTCTTTTGGATGCTACATGGAGGGGAGTGATGTCATTCTGCAGGAGGGAAAAGAAACAGCCTTTGCATATCACCTGGGTGGAATCTCTTTCCCACGCTGTGACACGCTGTGCAGGGATTTCAAGCATGGGCAGCAGAGGTAGGTCCCTGGCCAGTTTCTGCTTTCCTGCCTTCTCCTTTCCTGCCCCTTCTAATCAGCATAGGAAGAGCCATCAGCAACCACAGCTGGTAGGAAGGTGTCTTGTGCCCTGTACACCTAGTCTTAGGGGCAGGTCTTCCAGGGTATGATAAACCCCTGGGCCCAGTGGTGAAATCTAATTTTTTTATTACCGGTTCTGTGGGCGTGGCTTGGTGGGCGTGGTGTGGCTTGGTGGGCGTGGCTTGGTGGGCGTGGCAGTGGAAGGATATTGCAAAATCCCCATTCCCTCCCCACTCTGGGGCCAGCCAGAGGTGGTACTGTATTTGCCGGTTCTCCGAACTACTCAAAATTTCCGCTACCGGTTCTTCAGAACCTGTCAGTACCTGCTGGATTTCACCCCTGCCTGGGCCCAATATCAGATGGCTCTTGATTATTTTCATGTGGCCTTGGCACTGCCCCAAGTGCTGAGCTGGCACCATTGCAATAGGGGCACAGCCAGAAAGCTCTCTTGGTGATTCAGGGCAAAGTGTAATATATCTTGGGAAGCTGCAAAAAACTTCCTGGAAGGCAGCAGCGGCAGCAGCAGCAGCAGCAAAGTACATCTATCACACCGCCAAGAAAGCCTTAATTGATGCAATTGCCAGAGGTTAAGCTGGACCAGAGGACATCTCTGCCTCCTCAACCAACATAGGGGGCCTCTTTCAGCATTCCTATCCTTAGCCCAGAGGTCTTCAAGCTTGGCAACTTTAAGACTTGTGGACTTCAACTCCCAGAATTCTCCAGCCAGCATAGCTGGCTGGAGAATTCTGGGAGTTGAAGTCCACAAGTCTTAAAGTTGCCAAGTTTGGGGACCCCAGCCTTAGCCAAAGCCTCCTTCTGGCTGAGAAGAGTGAGAGGGAGAAGAGGAGAGGGCTGGATTCTTTTCCAAGGAGGTGTCCTTCCTTCTCCTGGAATGAAACCGGCCCTCTGCTTGTAGCAGGATCTTCTTCTTAAACTATCTTAGCTGCTCTTCTTGTGCTGACTCACTTCAGTGAAGTTGTCCTTGGAGATGAACCCCAAAAGACTCATCCTTAAAGGGGAAGAAAAATACACCAAAAGCTCAACTGCCATCCAAACAGAACCGTCAATTCTGCAGAAGAAACCTTCACTTCTTCCTCCACGTATATCCGGATGAGTGACTTCTGCCCGGTTGGCCAGAGAGCCCCATGATTGTGCCTGGGGGGGGGGGGTTTCCCCAAGATCCAGACTAGAGGGAACCCGTTTCCTTTTTTTTTTTTTTAATCAGCTCCACCAAGCAATTGAGGGGGAATTGGAACAAAGTTTTGAAACTGAACCTCCAGATTTGAAAAATCTTTCTTCACCTTTCTTGGAAATGTTCCTACGTGTTATAGGATGCAAACACCTAATCTTCTTAGCACATCAGCCTCCGACCTCTGCCCTAAACAAGGCCCTGAAGCTTTTCTGCTTACAATTTCTACTAAAAAGAGATGATGGGGGTTGTAGTCAAAAGGCTTAGAAGGTTCTGGGTCAAGGGAGTAGCGCTAAACAGAATACGTAGATGATTTTTTTTTTTTACGGATTGTGACATACCCTGGCAGTAAAGTCCACAGCTGCCCCACGGTTTAATAGAAGCGTAGCTACGTTGATGTTCCCGTAGTGAGCAGCTATGTGTAGAGGGGTGAAGCCACTCTGAAAGATAAAGAGAAACAACCACAACATACACAGCAAAAGATCAATTATTGTTATTTTTTTTCAAATGTCTTCCAGGAGCTGCTATAATGCATGTTCCCCAAATAGAGTGGGCGTTCTAATTTTCACCACTGTTTTGCTTAATGGTCTGTTTGAGGATGGGGGAGGTTGGGAGAGCTCAGAAGAAAATATGTTACTCATATTTTGGGAGAGGAAAAGCAGAAAAAAGTATTTGGCTATTTCAAAAAGAAACTACCAAAAACGCTACTAATACAAGGCAAATGATGCCTGCCATTTAGTTTGTTAAGTCAATGTCTTTTTGGAAATATCTATCTGGGATGGATATTTCCACATCCTCGTCGGTTAAATATTTTAAAATTTCCCTGCTAAAGTTCAGGAAGAAGTCCCCTAAAATAATTGCTGGCTATTTTTACTATCCAAAGATTGAAGACAGGTGCGAATTGAAACAACACCAGTCTATTTTAAAAGAAATTAATAAGAGGTGGGTTGTTGTTGTTTTTTAATTTATTCTATATAAGATGAAGTCTCCCACTGTGAGCAATCAGGCTGGATTAATCTTACAACTTCATTAGAAAATATCCATCCAAACAAAGATGTTCAGTGAGTCGCTCTGACACTTGAGCGATTGTTTTTGGGGGTTTTTAAAGTTCCCCTGTTTTGACAAATGCTAAAACATGCAGCCATTCCGTCCATTCCCACCACGAGTGAAAATTTCGTCGGGAACCCATCCGCTTCCAAAATGGTCCACAAGCCCAGATAGCCATGCTCCCTCTGCCTCCAGCTCAGACATTTCTGAGTCCCTGGGAAGAATCCGTCCCTTCTGGTGGATGCCGACAACCAAGTGTCATGCAGGAGCCAGTCCCGGGTGCAGAAGTGGCCAGAGATGTCTGCAGCTTTGCACGGAGCGGATAAAGTCTCGACCCCGCAATGGAGACCCGGCCGGACCCCGTCTTCTGGCTCTGGGGCGGAGGTGGGGGGGGGAGACCATGAAGCTCTCTCTGAAGCTCTCTCAAGGGGCATTTTTTAAGCACGGGACTCAGCTGCAGAAAACCCTGCCCCTCCACTACATTCCCCGTCACCCCAACGACACCCCCCCACTCCCATCAGCACATGCCACCCTCGGTTCAGACTGAAGCCGCTCTCTACTCCTCTAAAAGGCAGCGCAGAGAAGAGAAGGAAGAAAAGAAGCAGCAGCTCTGAGTGGTAGAAAAAGAACGATGATGCAGAGAGACACTCAGAGTTGAAACACAGAGAAGACTTTATATAGATATAGAGATATACCTCGGTTGTTCTATTCACCATCATCTAGGTTAACACATTGGGAAGCAAAGGAAAGGGGGGAAAATGAATGGTTAGTTCTCCAACGGCCATAATGGGGCAGAAAGCTTTGTGAAGGCCAGATGAGGCTAAAATAAAATCACAAACAAGCACAGAAGGGAAGCAGGGCTGACCGGCAGAAACACAAATGGTTAAACAGGTAAGTCAATATCCCTTGGGAGAAATCAAACACCCCACCCCACCCTCTCTCTCCTCCTCTGTCCCATGACAGCCTTCAGTTCTAGACTTCTTGATTTTGAGTCCTGCCAGTTTCTCACACAACAAGAAGAAAGGAGAGTCACTTCCATGGGCTGGAAGCTGTGCCAGGCTTCGTTCATGTGTCAAGGGCCCCATCTGAGGTAAGCCAGGCCAGAGCCATTTTGGGAAGGAACATCAGGCACTTCAAGGGTTTCTCAGGTATCTTAAAGGCCCCTATTTTGCCCTAGCAATTGACCTATCCCTTCAAAACTAAACAGGACTAACCAGTCCTTGGTTCATGGGCTGTGGGGTCACACAGGTAGCCCCTGGAATGAACCTTTTGCTCTCCTGCACTAGAGTGACAGTGGGCTCAGTAAAGTAAACTCAAGGCTGCAATAGTCCCTTGGTGGACCTCAAATGCTTCAAATAGAGAAGGACCTCTCACCACCAGTTGCATGTTGCAGGTTTCCTTCAACGATCTTGAGATACAGATACAGAGCATACGCTTATAAATCAAAAGTCCACCAGTTCTGGAGCAGCAGCCAACTTAACAAGCCTCCTGGTGTTGCTGTCCGAAAGATGCTTTTCTAAAAGGCAACTGGACTTTCTTGGTTTTCTTTCCTTTCCTTCTGCTTCGCATGGAAAAGCACCTTTGGGACAACCATGACCTGGATGACCAAGAATCTCCATGGACCTCCTGGTCCTGCTGTTTCTACATTTGCAATAACTGGTAGAGTCAAACTATAATTGGTTGACTAAAATTGGTTTGTGCATTCAAGTTCAACGTTAAATTCAACTTGAAAAAAATGCTTCAATTAAGCCACGGCATAGGACATAGATGCCTTACATAATCAAAACTCCTGTCTAGGAGCAGCAGAGGAAGAGCACACATCAATCAATGTCCTTTGAAGAAAAAAAAAGTTGCATAACTAACCTTGGACTCCACATCGGCATTGTGGTCGTTCTGCAGTAGCAAAGCAGCCGCCTTGGTGTCATCCTTGCGTGCAGCGATGTGGAGCGCAGGAAGCCGGACTTTGCCCTTCGTGTCATTTTCGAGCAACAAGGAGACCACCTGGTCATGACCCTGCTGGAGAGCCACAGCCAACGGGGTGAAGCCATCCTACCAAAGGAACAAGGCAATCAAACATCAGCAGATGTTACATCAGTCACAGATGATTACTGAATTTTTTTTTTAAATGCCAGCAAAGCAGCACGTTTAGAAATATATACCAATGGATCTTTCTGCAACATCTCTTTTGTCAGTGTTTCAATACAAGGAAGAGAAAATCTGGACATTACCTGTCTGAAGAGAACTATACATACGGTTCTCGTTGCGATTATTTTATATTTCCCTGTTAAAAAAAGGGTTATGGTGCCTACTTCACAAAGTTGAAGGGATTTTACAATCACTGTCTCGTAAAAGAGGGTATCATATAATGAACTGAAGCTATAGCTGAAGGCACAATATATTTCAGCAAAAGTGGAACTTCAAGATTAGGTTATTAAGTGGGTGGCCAAGTCAGTAACGTAATGGAGGTTGCCAGACAACTGGATGGGAAGTGGATTGTGATAAGGAATGTGCAATCTTGAGAACTGCTGTTTGGTTTCTTGTAAACGTCTCTTGATGCATCTGCAGCACCTGTGATTTCTTGGCCAAGAGCCACCTGTCTACAGGTAGCAGGTGAGGAGCTCTGCTCCCAAAATGGTGTCCAAAGAACAGGGCGGAACTTCTACTTGAATTCACACAAACTGAATTCAATCAATATGATGAACCGCCATTGCGCATAATCATTTCCTCCTTTTGGGTCCTGAACAGAGTGGGTCAACTTCAGCAGATGTTCACTGCATAAAAAGTTGAAGGAATTCATGCTGGAGAAAGTGGCAACAAGCGTGGCACAGAGTATCCTTCCCTGCCTTGGGCCTTCCGTTGGGCAGAGGTTTTAAATTTCCTAAATTCCTGAAAAGAATCTGGACATTTGGAAGTTTGTGAATGTGGGCCCTTCTTCCCTGTAACAAAGCCTGGATTCCTTTTAACTTGTTTATCAAGCCACCTTTGATTGGATTCACATAATACAACAGAAGAAAACCAAACAGTCCATGTTATGTTTTGCATGTTAATGCATGGACTCAGGAAAATAAGCATTCATCAGAACTACAGTTTGGGTCTCTAAGGCATTTAATTTACACACTGAAACATGAGGAAGTTGTCCACCTGGTCCTGTTTACAATCAGTAGCTATGGATGGAAAAAACATGTTGCCCGGTAACATCAACAACACTGACTGAAATGATTCACAGCAGTTACAATTACAATCCTTTGGCCTGGATTTTTATTAACTTTCCAGGCTGGTCTAGAAGGCTTAGGTTTTGGGGTGATCTCCCAACCAAGGACTTTCTGGATCTGACCCTGCTTATGTTCTTTGAGATCAACCAAAGTTGGGTTGAAGGCTGTTGGATACTATAAAAACAATGTGCAAAAGTTAGATTGTGTGGGTACCAGCCGCCTATGGGTCTATTTTATTTTATTTTTATTTTTTTAAGAACAGCTCTTGGGATAGTACTTACAAGGCAAATCTGACCTTGGCTCACCTCTAATCATCTTCATTTATTTTATATAACATGATCATACAATATATTTAATATTTTGGCAAAGTTTATATATATATATGAGCATTTACCTCAGTGGCAAGGCTCTGACTAGCTCCATTATCAAGAAGAAACTTAACCACTTCCAAGTGATTTTCTTGGGCTGCCATGTACAGTGGCGTGAAGCCATTCTAGGGAGGAAAAAACAGGAAAAAACAGTGAAATTTTTCAGAATCCCACACATCTTGAAGGCACAGGACTGTAGAAGGCTGAAGCAGGTAACCGATGCCAAGTTCACACTGAGAACTGAGCCAATTTCGGAGACGTGTTTTTCAATGCTTCTCTATCTGAAAAATATCCTTTTTCATTGACAGAGTACAAAAAGAGATGAACAACAAACATATTGCTTTGCTTTTACCTGGAAAAGCAAGCGAGAACATTATGTGTTCAGTTTGTCCACACAACAATGTCCATGATTTAAAAATTAAGATTCTGAGCCAACTCAATCATAAAAACAAAGGATTAAACCCTGGATTGATGTGTATAGATAGTTTATAGCCAGCTCTTATTCTAGAGATGGGCATAGCTCGCCATGATATGCCCATGGGTGAAACATTCATAAGGAAATCATGGGCTAAATTCTTCCCTTACATACGTCTGTGATATGTCACCAGTACAATTGGAGGGGAGTTAGTACTATGAGATCACAACTCCCTCCCCTGAGCCTGGATGCTCCCATCTGACACAACAATTGTGTTTGCAGCCTCTTCCTTAGAAGAGAAGGAAAGAGGAAACGCTAAGAAGGACAGACATTCAACACCAGCTTTAGGGAAGACTAGAAGACCTCCAAGGTCCCTTCCATCTCTGTTATTCTGTTATTCGTAAGAGTGTTTCCTCACATCCTCACAGCAAAGAATTGAGAATCTATGTTTCCCACTAAAATGTGGTACAAACTAATCCTGTTGAAAAAGTGTAGGATAGTTTTTGAAACATCCCTTGGGTGAATACTGAAGCCATAAGCCACAACCAGATCGTTGGTGGGCTTTAGCTGAAAATTGTAATGGGAGAAATGTTGGAGCAGAGAAGTAAGCAATGTGACTCGGACAGGCTCCAGACAAGGGAGGAGATGTGTGAGGACACCCCGTTTTTCTGGGCTGCAGATATTTGGTTCAGACTATCTTTTCCTTGAGAGGCCTCTGTTTGCTCAAGGGCAACATAATGGCAGGACAACAGCTGTCAAACTCCAAGAACATCTGAGGAACTTCATTGGTCTCCAGTGAATGAGATGGACAGGAAGTGCTGAGCTCTTCCTCCTTAACTGGATGGCAGCTGATGAAGCTGAACACAACCGCAAATGGAGGAATCAGTTTGAGCAAACAGAATGAGACAGAAAGGTGTCCTAAGCTGGGTCATGAAAAAAGGCAGCGAAAAATTATCCCACCTTCCACAGCCAATGAAAATAAAGTCTTTGTTAAATGGCTTTTTCACCCATAATGTTTGACAGACTCTATGAGAGTCAGGATCAGCTGATATTTGGGCAAAGTTTCTCTGTTGTTCTAAATGCATTTGTCACAGCCATGTGACCTACCCTGATCTTACGGGCACTTTATCTGTAGCCTCATTACCATTTGGTCTTTTGATGTTTAAATAGTTTGACTAAATGTTAATGATGATTTGTTTTGGGAGGTACCTTCTACACTGGGCCAAAGGCACAGTATAGATTAACTGACAGGGCATGAAACAATAAACCTTAATGGAGGTTTAAATGGATGATGCTTCCAGGCATACTTCAAACTCAGTTCCAGAAAGTATATTGCTCCTATTTGTCATCTTTTAAACCAGCTGCATCTTTTTCTGACATTGCATGGCTGTCCTGTGGCAGGTCATCACAGGAAAAGAGGCAACTGTTTGAAAGGCGGCATGTCTGAACTCCTGAATATGCCAAAGGCACCTTTTTGGAATTAAATCCAAAGCACTGGACAGCCCCACTATGTCCTCCTGATGTCCTCCTTCCCACATTCAAATGCATACTGTATGCTGATTTCCCCTGGGATCTGAGCTGGGGAGATTTTTATCCTTCTAATAGGGAGGAAGGAAACAGTAACTGAAAAGGTTGGTTTATATTCACAATCTGATGCAATATGTTTTGCCCAATGGCTTCCAATGTTAATTCCAGGGAAGCTACAAGAGGAAAGCAAAAAGGTTAAAGGACTTTGGTAAGAAAGGAAGAGGAGGTATAGTCCCCCCCCCCAAGTGAATATGGCTTTACCTGCGACTGGGCATTGACGTTGGCCCCATTCGTAACCAGCACCTTCACCACCTCGGTCTGCCCAGCCAAGGATGCGATGTGCAAAGCTGTGTTTCCTTTCTGTAAGGAGAGATGAGAATGGCATGTGAAAAATGTTCCAGGCCCTCCAACTCCAGGGGCATCAGGAAGACACCAATGAGCCTGTTTACAGCTCAGCGGTCCCCAGATGACCCACACAGGGATTCTGCGCATAACTGGACAGCTTTGGGATCAGACCCACTGGAGATTTAGGCACCGAGGAACAAGCTCCTCTGCTCCAACAGTTCACTGAGCTTCAGGAGGAGACACACCGCGAAAGAGAATTCACTAGATCAGAGGTCTTCAAACTTGGCAACTTTAAGACTTGTGGACTTCAACTCCCAGAATTCTCAAATAAAGGTCTTTCATTCCATCAGGGAAAGGAGGACATCAGATGACTTCTGCAGGGTCAGAACAAAGGGTCCCTTCCCTCTATCACAGAGGTCTTCAAACTTGGCAACTTTAAGACTTGTGGACTTCAACTCCCAGAATTCTCAAATAAAGGTCTTTCATTCCATCAGGGAAAGGAGGACATCAGATGACTTCTGCAGGGTCAGAACAAAGGGTCCCTTCCCTCTATCACAGAGGTCTTCAAACTTGGCAACTTTAAGACTTGTGGACTTCAACTCCCAGAATTCTCCAGCCAGCTATGCTGGCTGGAGAATTCTGGGAGTTGAAGTCCACAAGTCTTAAAGTTGCCAAGTTTGAGGACCCCTGCACTAGATAATTTGGGCAACTTGGGTTCCCATGCAGTTAATTCTCAGGATACAAACTCTTAGCTTCGGTGGGCTGTGGGAATCTCCACGAACAGTGATCGGAAAAGGGCTCAGCATATTCACCCTTAGTGGGCACCCTTAGTGGGCAAATGGCAGCATCTGCAGCATGGCAAGACGCTACAATGGAAATGACACAGGCACTTGCACAACAGATGTGACCTCTTTTGCACAAGGATGTCAGGGCTTTAGGGAAAGGACGGTTCTTTCACACAAAGTGAGAAGTGATTAGACTGCCGGAGTTTATTGGAGCTGCTGTATTTCTTTTAGCCAGAGTCAAGGTTTATAATCTTTTGTCTCTGGCTGTGACAAGCCATAGATAATTCAAATTAGAAAGGAAAACGTCTGCATTCCTTTTGATCTTAACAGTCTTGCAAACCTGAGATTTCTGCCATTTATTCATATTATACTGGACCATAAGCTAGCATTACAAGGTGAAATGCAACATTCTTATCCTCTGATTTTATTTTTTTTCATTTGCAGATATTTTTAATTTCCCATTTTTCATTCTGATATTGACACTGTGCGCTGCGCCCATCCTGTTTCTCTTCGAGCATGGGCTATTAGCTCTGCCTCTCCTGCTGCCCTCCACCAGCCCTGGAGCTGCCAGGCCCAGGCGCAGGTCTGCAGGTGTGCTACTGCTGCAGAAGAACCGTGCCAGCCCTTCCTCGGAGACCTTGAAGGAGAATGAAAATGGCGACTCTGAACTTCCGGTTGGCGTCACGTTGGAGAGGGCATGCCGATGAAAACCTCGTAAGGCTTGCTCGGCTTTTTGTATAATCGTGGCCGTGTTAGGCAAGGAACGCTCGTGAAAAGAGCACCGGTGGAGAGGGGAAGCCTCGGAGCCCCAGAGGGAGAAAGGCGATCTCCTGCACAGGCGAGAGGCGCCTTCAGATCGTGTGCGAAAGGGACCGGCCTGTTAATGGCCGGTCGGAAGACGTGACAGCCAGCTGTTTTAGAAGGAAGCGGAGAAGAGGAGGCAGCAAACGTATTTGAACTGGGAGAAAAGAAAAGGAGACCTGTTTGGTGAGAAAATAGGCTGAAGGAATGTAAGCACGAAAGCGAAAGCGGGTGCGGACTGAGGAAGCGGCGAATGTAAATCAGAGAAGAAAGAGGTGAAGTAAGTGTTGTGACCTGATTGGAGAAGTGTACGAACAGAGCCGAGAAAGGGCTGGTTGAACTTTCTGCAGTTGGAGAAACGGAGAAAAAGACGGTTTCTTTTAAGAGCGGTGACTTGCAGAGGACTAGAAGTAGAAAGATTTGGTCGGGAGACGGAAGAGTGGTACAGGGAAGAGGAATTCTTTGAGAGAAGACTGTCAGTGGATGAATGGTGGACAGTGACAGTGCGAAATAGAAGGAAGGAAGATATCTTGGAAGCTTTCGGTTGGACTAACGTTTTTTTGTTCTTTTCTCAGTTAAAGTACTGCTATACTATCTAATCTTTGTGTTATATTGTATAATTTCACTATTGGATTAACTATATACTAATTGACTTAGTTACTTTATTGAGAGGGGAATTAATTAATTACTGACTATTATTATTGAATAAGAAGACTTGTATATATTAGAGTATTGGTATATATTATAGAGTATTTACGGTATAAATGAATTAGCTGTATTAACAAATAGAATATAAAATAACTAGCAAATTTGGGAATTATATGTTTAACTGGGATAATATATCCAAGGTATTACAAATGGCGACGAGAACAGCAACTGTGACTAAGGGAGGTCA
>QLTV01000970.1:690273-704502 GCA_003457575.1 Thermophis baileyi
TCTTTCTTTCTTTCTTTCTTTCTTTCTTTCTTTCTTTCTTTCTTTCTTTCTTTCTTTCTTCTTTCTCTCTCTCTCTCTCTCTCCCTCCCTCCCTCCCTCCCTTTTTAGGAGAAACTATTATTAATTTTTGTCCAGTAACCATATTAGTAGTAGTAGCAGCAGCAGCAGCAGCAGCAACATCATCATCATCATCATCATCATCATCATCATAATACCCAGTGGACATTAAATATGTTTTGACTCTTAAGCGAACCTCAAGCCCTCTAAGTGAGCTGGATTTCAATTCCCATACTCCCCAGCTAGCCTTGGCAAAAGAACATCTAGCTTATCCTGGAGGAGGCTGTTCTGGACCGGCACTCTCAAGACACAGACACAAACACGGGCTAGTGGTAAAAGCAAAATATGTGCGGATGAAATATTTCTACAACCTGATTACAAATGTTGATGTCCACTCCATTCTTTAAGTAGTCAAGAGCTTTTTCTAAGTTGCCTGCTCGGGCTGCTCGTAGGTAGCTTGCATTGGTGTCAGACTGTAAGAGAAAGAAAAAGAAGAGAAAACAAAGAGTTTGAAAACCAAGCATGAGCTGCAATCTGAATTGTGTGATCTGGAACATTTATATAACCGGCCATCACACCCAGATCCTATACCTACATTTGGAATCAACGTTGAGCATTAGCATAACGTCCATAACTAGATATAACGAGGTACCTCTTTGTTAAATATTGTATTATTTATATTTTATTACTCGCTGTTGTGTATGAGCTGCGTTATGATACTCGCGATACAAAATATTAACATCCATGTAGATATCAGCTAGATATGCCTTCAGTGAAACAGGAAAGGAATTCTGTAGCTTGTCTGAAAAAAGAGTTTAGGTAGCACCTTGCCTGGCGTTGGAGGCTGAACAGGTACAAGGGTAGCCATTATTCTCTGACAGAAGAAAGTAAAGGACCTGCTCCTGGTCATACAACAATGACAGCTTGGCAAGTCCAGAAAACAAATTCTCCTGACCAAACCACCAGTCTTTTCTCCTAAATTTCACCATTCGTTTTAAGGCTTCCGTGTCTCAAGACAACCAACATCTGCCGAGGGTTTTTCTAAATATTGCAGAAGATGGTTTGTTGGCTTAGTTCATTCATTTTTAGGCAAATACAGGTAGTCCTCGATTTATGGCCACAGTTAAGCCCAACATTTCTGTTGTTAAGTGAGACATCTGTTAAATGAGTTTTGCCCCATGAACTTTCTTGCCACAGTTGTTAAGTGAATCACTGCGCTTGTTAAATTGCTAACATCGTTGTTAAGTGAATCTGGATTCCCCATTGACTTGGCTTGTCAGAAGGTCACAAAAGGGGATCACGTGACCCCGGGAACACTGCCACCGTCATAAACATGAGCCGGTTGCCAACCATCTGAATTTTGATCACATGACCCTGGGGAATGCTATAATGGTTATAAGTGTGAAAAACACTCATAAGTCACTTTTTTCAGTGATGTTGTGACTTCGAACCGTCACTAAATGAACTGTTGTAAGTCAAGGACTACCTGCACAATTTTGACCACAGCTTGCTCCATGCAAGCTAAATACATCAGGAGAGAAATATTTGAAAACCATGATGCAGGGAATCTTATCCAAACTAAAGGACTTTGCTATTGAGGATCTCATGATCAGCCAATATCTGAAGCCCAAATAAATATTTTTGACCCATAACACATAAAAATCTTATACTTTTCTTTTAATTAATGAAACAAAATACTATTCCGTATAGGATAGCAGTAATTTTTGTTCTAATTTCAACATTCAGCATGACTGCCATTGTACTGGATTTACAAAAGAGTGCTGGGTTACTGTTTAGCTCTCTGGTCCATTTAAACATTGTTGTGAAGGGAAATCTCTAGCACAATCTCATTGTTCTCAACCAGGACACATTCTGGCTCCTGTCCTAGCATGGAGCTCATTTTGATTTCCCTGTGGAACAGGAGCAATAACTTTATTTTGGAGGAATGAACTTGTTCCTAGACCAGGGGTCGGCAACCTTAAATACTCAAAGAGCCACAAAGGTCCTAACCGGAAGCTCCCCGTTCAATTCTGGAGCCAACCGGAAGTCCAGTTCCCCCACCATGGAGTCTCTTCCTAGCACGGTGTCCTTTTTCCTCTACCTGTCCTAACCGAAAGCCCTATCAATTGTGGAGCCGACCGGTGACAGGAAGCCTCAGCAGAGGGATGAAAGAGCCACATGCGGCTCCAGAGCCGCAGGTTGCTGACCCCTGTCCTAGACCATCAATACTCGATGTGAAGAAATCTTTGTACCCTTATGATACTTTCTTCTTGCAAAGAAAGAGGAAACTCCTACTACAGAATAAAGCAGGTGCTTCTACACACAAAAGGAAAAAGTCAATCACCTGCAGAATTTCTCCATTGTTGAACATTCTCACATTCAAGAAGTACAATAAAGCTATTTGAAGAAAACCAATAGATACATGCACATATTAAATTTAGAAACTGCTGTTTCTTTCTCTTTCTTTCTTTCTTTCTTTCCTTTCTTTCTTTTTTTTTCTTTTTTTCTTCCTTCCTTTCTTTGTTTAATTTAGAATGTCTGATCCCCAACATGACTCTGAGTGACTTACATTAAAAATAAGAAACACTAAAGAGGAACTAACTGAAAGAAAACCCTTTGCATCTTAACCCAGCCCCTTGAACAGAAAATAGAGCCAACAATATCCAGGTTTTTGGAGACATCTGGAAGATAAGGGTGGCACAGATCTCGGGGGGGGGGATCTTGTTCATGGGGTAGGTGCTGTGACAGAGAAGTCTAAAACAATGGTATTGTTTGATTGAACAATCCAGAGCACACAATTGTGCCAGACAAATTGGAAGCAATGCGGTAGGGTCACTTGGGGGTAACAAGGCATGCCAACATTGTCCATGCCACCTCATTCTGGACCAGCTATCGCTTCCAGGCGGCATTCAGGGGCAGTTTAGAGTGCATTACAGCAGTCCAACTGTGAGTTGACTCAACAAAGCTGTTTCTAGCCACAGTGACACTGAAACAACAAAACCTACTGTTGTGATGGAAGCACTGCCCCATTGTGCTTGTGTCACAACATCTCAGCATCAACATCAACAGACAAATAAGGGATAGGGTTGATATCACAACTTCACAACACGCATCTTATCACCTGGCCCCCTCCTGAAAACTCTTAGGGACAAAGTCTTCTCAACCAAACATTGACTCTCTTAGTTTGGGGCAAGTTGTAAGCTTTTTAAGTATGTCAATGCAGACTTAAGCAGGACGCTAAGTCAACATGAACAACTCATTTATCAAGCAGTCACATGGATGTAATAGTGCCAAGTGGTTATCCTATGGGCAAGTTTTCCAGGTTATACCAGGTTCTGTGCTTTTCCATGCCACATAAGGCTGTGTTGTCTAGATTTGTTCCACCTGCAAGAGGCAGGGTTTATAGAGTTATTTGAATGGCTTAAGCTTCATCTAAGGTTTAAAGGAGGGGTGTTCGAGGCACCAAATGAGTAACTGGGAGACTGTGAGTTCTAGTCCCACCTTGGGGACAGAAGCAGCTGGGAGACTCTAGGCCTGTCCCTCTCTCTTCGCCCTACAAAAAAAGGCAGCCAGAACAAACCACTTCCAGAAATGCTGTTAAGAGACCTTCAGTGACTTGCCAGGCAGTTGCCAAGAATCTAAACTGATTCGAAGGCACACACACACACCACTACCACCACCACCAACAATAACAAATACTTAAAAATAATAAAAGAAGCCTTATAATGCCAGAAAACCCAATCACTGATATTTGGTATGGTTGCTTAATTGGGGAGGGAGGCTGAAGAGCTCCTAGAGCCACAAAAAGTATGGGGGGGGAGTTGTGCCCCTAATATGGTCAAAGGTCATGCACACCCCCTTTTTTTTTTTACAGGCTAAGAAGGAGTTTCAATAGTATGCAAGGGATAAGTGGTGGGATGTTACTCCTTCTGAATTTTCCACTTCAATTTAAATAGGCAACCTCTTTATTTGTGCCTAGTAAAACATGATTTGGGATACTTAGCAATGCTTTATGTCTGTCATCACCCGAACAGTAGCTTAATTTTAGCCTTCCAGAATGGTACACGGTAAGCTAGCCATGTGCTTCCTTGGTGTTTTAAGGAAGAGGGCCAACTGCATTCCAGTTAGCACACAGGAGGAAAAAGCATAGATAATGAGCAGGGGGGTAAAATTAGGTTTTACAGGGAAAGGTCTATTTGTAACAGCAAGCTCTACCAGTTCTGGAAATACTTTCTCTCTCTTTCACTCCTAAATGCTTTGTCGTTTTTTTAGATGGGGGAAAAAAATTCAACAGCCAGATAAATTTTGTGTTTAGGTGAATCATCACATAACATTCTTTATCTTTTAAAACATTGCTTCCTAAACACTTCTGATCTCAATTATTAATCTCAGCAAATCTCCCAGTAATATAATTGATTGTAGTCTATAATTGATCTGACAACTACCCCAATCCACAGAATCATCATAAATCTCTGGTAGCTACTCCAATGCGTGCTGCACCCTATCTCCAGAACATCCTTCCAAAGGGCTAACCAAGCGGAACTCCCTTAATCTATGGATCGGGTACGGCGTCCCTTTTAGCACACTTGAAGCTTACGTTACATAAATCTACAATGCTTATTCACCACAACTCCCTGCTAGAAGCAAAGAAGTACCGTACCCCTGTCGATTCACTCCTCGCCATGGTTCAGCTTGTGTTGCCCGTGGTGTCCCCTTCGCACGCCATGTCTCCGTGCACTCAGGGGAGAGAACGCAGCATTTGCTGAGTCGCTAGTAAAATGCCAGAGCAGCAGTATTTCCCATGAACAGGGAGCAGGCCAATGCACTCTCGGAGCTTCTGTCTAGGGCAGGACCATGTCAGCCTCAACCCAGCCCTTCTGTACACATTCCACCAAGAGCAGGCAGGCAACTCGGGCAGCCTGACACCCCATCTTCAGCCTGCAGAAGGCCAGAAACCTGATCCCACCAGGAAATCTCTTCCAAGCAAGCTGGCCTCAAATTGGCCGTTTTGGGGTGGAAAGGCAGAAGGCCTTCTGAGGTCCTGCTTCACTTTTCTTCTGTATGCTCAGCGTTTCTATACAGCTAAGGATTTAGCAAACACTGATAAATAAGAAATAGACACTTAAGCCAGTAAGTTAAAGCCAACACAAGTGGTTCTAACCAAAGCAGTCTTCCTCTATATCAGGGGTCCCCAAACTTGGCAACTTTAAGACTTGTGGACTTCAACTCCCAGAATTCTGGGAGTTGAAGTCCACAAGTCCTAAAGTTGCCAAGTTTGAAGACCTCTGCTCTATATTGTAGGGAGGGAGGGGAGGGGAGGGGAGGGAGGATTTCTCAAGTGGAAGCTTCCAATTTAATTCCTGGAATTCCTATGATTAAAGATCAGATTATGAGAATTATTTTACTCTAAGATCTAAAGAAATCAAAGCCAGTACTTATATTAAGAAATACTGGGCTAAATTAGAATTTATTGATTGATTTGCACCAAAAACTATACTATTTTCTAAGAGAAGAGAAGAGAAGAGAAATATTCTGGTAGTATTTCACCAAAGAGACCATACCCTCCTACCATTTCATCAGTATTCTGTTTTTAGGCAGGGGGGAAAAAGATTAGCAAGATGCTTCAGTCTGCTTATGAGCAAAGGTCCAAGCCCTCTCTTCTTGTCAAAGTCCACCCTCTCTACACATGGACGAGCCTTCAAACCTCTCCTGGCCCGCAGCTTCTGGGTTAGGGGTCCTAGCAAGCTGACCACTAGATGGCAACAAAGAGACACAGAAACTTCATAGTCCCACCAGTAGGTGGCATAAAAAAAACCCTGAAGAGAAATACTGTAAATGCCATGACTAACAGGCTGCCACCTAGTGGTCTCTTTTAGCTTACAAGAAAAGATTAGAAACGCCTGGTAAGATACGCTCCTATCTTTAAAATGTCTCAGTTCACACAATCACTGGGAGTCAAGCGTAATCACGTAGCACTTTGCTCTTAACTAGGAAGGGTCATCCGACAAGTAAAGCCACTTTCAAAGGTATGCTTGCAAAACTGATTTCAGATGCAATATGATTATTTTCCATAGTACCTTAGAGGGGAATTTTACGTCGCAACAATCTCTTTTTTAAACAAGTTTCTTGAGCTTTTCTTTTTTTCTTTTCTTTTCTTTTCTTTTTTCTTTTCTTTTCTTTTCTTTTATATACCAACACTTTTCCTGCAGAGCAACCCCCCCACAATTTCATCGGTGGAACTCCCTACCACTAATATTACATCTGCATGGAACATCTGGGTAAGAGCCACATGTGGTCCATCACCACATGCCATCCTTAGAACGGATCCACTGAGCACATGCATGTACACATGTACATTAAGATGCATGAATATTGTAACAATAGTCATAAAATCAGCACTTATTCCACACAGTTATTAATACTGTATATTTTGCTGCAATTGCCATGAAGTAGCATAAGAAAATATGGTTGTATTCATTCTGAAATATTTTTATCACCCAAGGAAATAATCATTTCTCCTATAAGCACTGTTGATCTTTGAAAAGTCCTTATCCTCATATCAGTAATACCAGTGGATAACAAACTTCACTCAGGGTGATTGATCCTTGACAGTCAAGCTGCTGCTAAGGGATAATACTTAATGTTCCCCTGCAGTCCCAACCATCTCACTCATTGCCAAAGTAGGTTATTATGCAGTTTAGAGATTCATGCTCTAAGGATCATTTGAAGAATTGGACAAAGAATCCCTCTGTCACCCAAGTTTGATCTAGAAGGTCATCCAGGATCCTCAAATTTGGCAGATTTTATAACTTCAGCAGCTCTAGCTCCTTATTAACAATGTGCATTTCAGTTAAATCAGGTACAATTGTTTTATAGAGTAAGGTCATTCGAGCTCTCTCAAGAAAGACCACACAATGAAAAACAGGATGCGCATCAGAGGTATTTTAGGCCTTTTCTTTGACACAAACATATCCTTTTACATTTCTTCCACGCATCTTCTATGCAGTAAACAGAACACCCCATTACAACTTTTCGGAGGGTGGGAAAACAGAGGGCAGAGAACTAAACCTTGACTGACTTGCTTTAGAGAAATAAACCTTGAAAAAACACTCAAAAAATGAAGCAAACAGATCTACGTACACATTTACCTGCAAACCAGGAATAATCCTCTTTTTGCCAAGAATGACAACAACCACAACAATAATAGCAATAACTCATTACCGGCACATAAGTGCAGAGAAATAAATCTTAAAAGCAACCTTATGACAGCATCTGCACACGCTTACTTGGTCCACGAAGCGCTCCCCCTCTTCCACTGCCATCTTCTGTGGTCAAATGTGAAACATGATGATTCAATTAGTTAACACTTTGCACACGGCTTGTCAGCCCAAAATAGCTGCCAAACAGAAAGCAACAAAGCCAGCCAGCATGGTCACATAGGCTACCTCTCCAACTATTTCTAAAGAATGGGAAGGCAAGTCGGGGTCTGGCTAGCAGCACCAAGAGACCAGCAGAAGAGACATCCTGGAGATGCCTCCCTGCATTGTAATCTTCAGCCCTTTCCGGGCTGCGTAAGCCTGGGATGAGGAGGACCAAAAATAGCCTCCAAATCAGCGGGTAACAAGGCCCGGCAGGCAGGGATCACTCCTGAAGTGAGCTTCCGGGATGCTGTTGACCAGCTGTTCTCCAAGAAAGGACTCAGGTTGTGTGTCAACCCTGAAGCTGACCTGACCTGAGGCAACCCTGAAGCTCCAAGATGGCTTCGGCCAGGTCAGCTTCAGGGTTGACATTGTGCTCGTTTTCCAGAAGCAACACAACCAGAGACTGACGTTTACCCAGCCTGCATGCTGTCAAAGGGAAAGGGGTACAGGAGCATTTTAAACCTGGGGAAACAACATCATGGATGGGTTGGATGGACTGGAGTCGCCTTCTCAGCTGCTTGAAGAATTAGTGGCATTGCCAGGTGCACAGGTGTAAAAGAGAGAGAGAGAGAGAGAGAGAGTCAGAAGAGAAAACAACACACTGGCCTGTGGTCTGTCCAATTGCAGCGGAAATAAAAAAATGATAGCCTAAGACTATTTCATTCAAGAATGGAAAATAAACTTACAATAATTTGATCGCAACACTAACACTACTTCTGATTTGTTAAAACCGCTTGTGGTAGAGAAAACCACACTCCACCATGACTGATGCTGACAGAAGACACAGAAAACCTTGGATTTCTGCAGATACAATTAAAGACTAAGAGAGTCTAAATCTTTTTCTTTCTTTCTTTTTTTTTTGCTCACACAGTGACAGTTCAGTCCTAAATTGTGGTTAGTGCGACTTTTTCCTAAAGTTGGAAGCTGAATGGTTTCAAAACATATTAAAATTTGTTTATTTGTTTCTTTAACAAAGAAGCAAAAAAAACCACAAAATGAACCCACAATCAACCACCAAGATAAAAACAATAAGAACTCTCAATACAACCACTTCACGGGAAGGCCAATTCCCACAGGCAGGAAACAGCCACATCTTAGGGCCTTGTGAAGGGCCAACAGAGAGAGACAGGGCCAATTTGATCTCCAGGGAGACGATGATTCATGCGATGGGTATCTCTCTCTGGGTTCCACCAAACGACACTCTACAACGGATGGAACCCAGAGCATGCCTCTCCTGCCGGATCTGATGGGATGGGAAGACGCATGCAGAGAAAGGCAGCCCTGCAAATAATCTGGCCCCATGCCATGAAGGACCTTAAACTCAAATGGAAGCACACTGACAACCAGTGTAGCTGACAGTTTGTTGACTGCATCTAAAACAACAAACTATGGTTACTCAAACAGAAGACAGAAGCAGCTGCCTAGTAGAAAGAAAGATGCGGAACAGTATCGACCAACAAGACTCAACTTTTCACGATAAAACCATGGTTTGTAGGCCCATAGCAATGGTTAGCAATATAAACCATAATTTATACAGCCTAATATCACGGTTCAATCATCCTTCTAAAACCAAATAAATGCATTGTCCAGCTTGTGTCAGAATATCAGATGAATTTACTAATTTAGAAGTAATTCTTTGTCAGGGTTCCAGATAGCATCTACATTCAAATCAGAGTCCGAGGCAAAGCATTCCTCTAACTTCCAATTTATTAATAGAGCCATGCTGGCACGTCTGTGAGAAACCCGGATCTGAAGTCCCCGGGGTTTCTCCAGCCAGTTGAAAGTTCAAGCCCTTGTCCCCACACCCCCAAGTCCATCACATAAACCAATCTCCATCTGGCACTTGGCAGCAACTCCCATATCTCCATGCAGGTGCAGGACAAAGGATGACCTTGGCAATCTGAAAGGAATTTGTTATGGCTACGTGCAGACATCCCTCATGCAACGGCCCCTCCCAAATTCCCCTAGTAAAGCAGCACACATTCTAAAGCATAAAGTGTGGCAGGCCAAAGTCTCTAATAGAATATGGCTTCGGCCTGACATTCTTCATACAGTACTAATGTGTCCTTTTGTCTTTGGGGGTTAGTAGGAGAACATCTGGGAAGTGGAAATATTTTTGCTATATGTTGCCAAAGACTGGTGTCCAGTCATTTTATTTTTTTCCAATGAAACCGTCTGTCCCATGTGAAACGCAGAAAGGCACCACATGGTGCTTCCCTTCCCTGCTGAAATTTAAGACAGAAGATGGACTTTCCAAGCAAATGCCCCCCAGCCTGGACAGCAACAGGTTTTGTGCCTTGGACCGTCCTATATACTGTACACATGTCAGAATCGTTATGCATATATAAGCCGCATGTCCACTTCTCATTGCTAGTATGAAAACTCAGTGAATCAAGCAACTCTACTTCTTTCTTTACTTTCACTTCTTTGTTCTCATAACTGTAGCTGAAACCACCTTCCTCTGCCTTGAAAGCACATGATAGCCGTGTTCCAATATCTCAGGGGCTGCCCCAAAGAAGAGGGAGTGAAGCTATCCTCCAAAGCACCTGAAGGCAGGACCAGAAGCAACGGGTGAAAATTAATCAAGGAGAGAAGCAACCTAGAACTAAGGAGAAATTTCCTGACAGTGAGGACAATTAACCAGTGGAATGGCTTGCCTTCAGAAGTTGTGGATGCTCCAACACTGGAGGTTTTTAAAAAGAGAATGGACAACCATTTGTCTGAAATGTATAGGGTTTCCTGGCTAAGCAGGAGGTTGGATAGAAGATTGCCAAGGTCCCTTCCAATTTTGTTGTTGTTGTTGTTGTTTATAAATACTGTGATCAAAACATTCAGTAGACATCTTTGGGATATTTGAAACCATGAGATCTCATGGCTTCTTTAGACATGGTTTGTAGAACAAATTACAACTGGCTTGGTTCATACAACACATTGATGCATGTATCATGATTTACAAATTACATCCGATACGAAGCCAAAACAAAACAAATAATGTTATAATTTAATTCAATGTGTAAATCAAGAGTGCATATTTCACAACAGGACTTCAGGTCTATCGGCAATAAATAAGATGGTGCTTCATGGTATTTGACAGCTGACTACAGGGACATCTGCAGGAACTTACTGCTTTTGTCAGAAAGTCAAAAGGGATGTTTCCTCTCATATTTGTTATGGCACACATACAAAAGAGGAGGTTGTGTTGCACAACTACAGTGATTTTTCATTATTCTGCCCCTGTTGCCCTCCTCAGACATTTACTGTATTGTATACGGTGGTTTTTATATTTTTGGCCTTGTCTTAACTGTCATGAGTCAATTTTATTGGAAGCAAATAAAGGTGACAAATAATCACTCAAGGATGGAGTGAGGATGCTACATATTGGGTGAAATAAGAGGGAAGGATTAATTCCATGGAAACCTTTGGGTCTTGTCTGGCATTTTTGGATTTGGAAAGTCAGGTGTGGTCAGTGTTTGAATGGGAAATCCCAGAAGAAAGCAGGAGTAAATGCCTGTAAGGATTGCCAAGACAAAGGTATGGATATGCCAAGGAGTCGCTAGGAATGAGGCTGGACTTTCTCTTTGCCCCCACTTGCTCCAGAGCAACAGCCCTCCAATGTAGCCGATTCCCCTAATTATTTCAGATCCAACATTTCACCCGCTGTTGCTGTAAGCAAAGAAAAGCTCTTATGGAACCAGAAGGTTGGCTGAGAATCCCACAATCAGGTCCTAGGGTACTGATCTAACACCACCATTTTTCCCAAAGCGATGGAAGTCCTCCAGGAAGGAGGAAAATGAATGTAATCCCATTATGTTCCTGGAGGGAGGGAAAGTTAAATAACATGCCAGGTGGAGCCATTACAAGACATCATTTCTTCCTTGGTTAAAGCCAGAGAGAAGAGAAACCCGAATATTAAAGCATTGTGTACGTGAGGAGAGTAGCCAGTTTGCAGAAGCCATCTCACAACCCTTGGTGTGTGTTATAAGTGAAATTCCAGTTTGTCTTCCTTGAAGGTTACGGAGGCTGTGATACACAAAATGCTCTAAAACAAATCTTGCCTCTTCCCACCTTCTGCTTTGGGAGGAGGCAACAGAGAAGGTCTGTCCAAGATGAGGCTGCCACTAGTCCTTGGACCATCACCCATTTGCCAGGTTTGAAGAAGCCGAGTGCAAAATCCGAACCAGCTCCCCAGACTGTGCATCGAAGATCTACTTCTGAAAATAACCCCAGAGCTCTGCAGGGCCACTGCTGTAGATCTCCCTAAAGGAAACACCTGAGCTAGCTGTGTTTCTCTTATTGCATGTCACTTTATGTTATTTAAACTGATCAAAGGCTCAAATAAAGGTCTTTCATTCCATCAGGGAAAGGAGGACATCAGATGACTTCTGCAGGCTCAGAACAAAGGGTCCCTCTACCACAGAGGTCTTCAAACTTGGCAACTTTAAGACTTGTGGACTTCAACTCCCAGAATTCTCCAGCCAGTCCACAAGTCTTAAAGTTGCCAAGTTTGGGGACCCCTGCAGGTAATTCACTCCCATCATGTTCTCAGGCAGGCAGGAAAGGCCCATCATCTGATGCTCCACTTAGCATCAGTGAGGCATCAATGTTGATTCTTCTTATGAGCAGGAAGCCTCCTTGCAACCAGGAGTCACCCTTGCTTGCAGGCTCTGAGGGCCGCTGCAGTCTTAGCCAGTGAGGCTACGGCAGCATTATCAGACTGCATGAGGTTACATTTTTACCCTCATTTTGGAGATGTTGCCTCCTATTTTGGCAAATAATTTTTTTTAAAAAAATCATAAAATTGTGAATTTTGACCCTCTAGAACAGTGGTTCTCAAGCTTTCTAATGCCGCGACCCTCCCCGTGACACCCCCCCGCCGCCGCTGCGACCTCCCCTGCCACCGCGACCCCCTCCCCACCCCCTCCCCGCGCGGGATGAGGTGACAAAGGGGGCGTGGCACCAGGGGCGAAATGCTCCCGGTTCGGGCTTGCCTGCGGGTCGCCGGACAGCTGATAGCGTCGGAAGCGGGAGACTTCGCCCAGACACCGCCATTTGGGTTCTTTTACCCTCTGCGCATGCGCAAAGTGTTCTGCGCATGTGCAGAGGGTAAAAGAAACCAAATGGCGGCGTCCGGGCGAGTGGGTGAAGTCTCCTGCTTCTACTGGCTATCCGGTGACCCACAGGCACGGCCGAACCGGGAGCATTTCACCTCTTCAGTGACGGTGGCACCAAGATGGCGGGCTAATGCGCGCGGCGACCCCTGTGAAATGGTCGTTCGACCCCCAAAGGGGTCGCGACCCACAGGTTGAGAACCGCTGGAATTGTGAATTTTGATCCTCTAGAATCTGCAAAACAGAGTGTGAAAGGCTGTGAATTCCTCCAATTTCCAAACAATTCCCTTTGGTATATTCCTGGATCCTAAACTATGTTCTGATGGAAGAGTCTTCCTTCCTTGCAAACTGACCAGGAGTGGTATTCACTTACTTTCCCTACCGGTTCGCAAATATGAGCGGGCACGCATGCTCGCTTCGGTCACATGAACATGGCCTTCCGTGCATGCGCTTTGCTCACGCACGCTTTGCACACATGCGCGTGGCTTCAAAACGTGCCTAAATAGGACGGCAATCGCCCGAACCGGTCCGAACCGGCTGAATACCACCTCTGAAACTGACAGAGCATCATACAGGGTGTTTTTTTTGAGGACACTCTGAGAAAGCTGAGGTCCAGTAAAGAATTCAGAAGACCGGTCTCTGTTCCAGAATCTCCAAAGAGCACTATGCTGAGCCCCGCCCCACCTCCAGATCTGCCCAACAGGTTGCGAAGCACAGGTTGCTGTAAAACCCCAGCCAGAGAAACAGAATCACATGGCTGTGAAGGAGGCAAGGGGTTCACACCCCAGGGCCACATGGGGGTGTTCAGCACCAGCCCAACAAAGGCCAACTTCTCTACACATTGGAGGTATTTCTGACCTGCTGCCAGCAGCAAATGACTTGCATTCTAGCCAAGGCTCACATTTGTCAGCAGGATCATAAAACTGGAGGGCCTCCTCCTTCCCCCCCCCCCCATCTCTGCTGCAGCTGCTGACAGCTCAGCAGAAAAACTAGCTCCAACCTTCCTTCTGGAAGGCAGCATCACCCACACATGTGGGAAAGAGAACCTCTCTCTCCAGTTCCATGAAGAGCAAAATGGGGGTGCCTACAGATCCTTTCTAATCCTCCCCCCTATATGCTGAAGATGGTAGAATCCAGGAAGGAGGGAGGGAGAGAGAGAGAGAGAGACAGAGAGAGAGAGATCATGAATAATGGCCCGAAGCAACGGGAAGATCTGAAATTCTGCCTGTTTTCCTGCTATGACAAATGATGATCAAACTCTGAACTCCCAAGAACATAAAAGCAAAGCTTTCGGAAGGAAAGGATGCTTCTGTATAAACTGAAATAAGCAAAACTAAGATTAATTAGGATCACTTGTCATGGAAGACGCTCATGTCCCTGAGAAATCGTTCTGGGCTCCTCCCCCAGCAGTGAAAGGTGACTCATCACTACTGGCGGAAGGCGGTGCAAGCGAGGCCCCCCCCTCCTTCATGGGAGAGGAATTTTGGAAAGTGCTGACTATCTTGCTGGTCTCAGAGATGGATGATGGATCAATGAGGCTCAACATCCGTTGAATCTGGTGTTATCAGCCAAAGGACAGGTCCTTCTATTTGCATATTTAAAGCCCCCTCCCCCCCGGTACTTTCCCCAAAATCACGTGTGCC
>QLTV01000970.1:704558-731018 GCA_003457575.1 Thermophis baileyi
CCCCCCCCCCTCCCCCCATCCCCAGGGGACCAAAACCCCCCCCCCCCCCCCCCCCCGCCCCATCTGCAGCACATTCATATTCAGGGTTTATCAAACCTGGGTTGGTCACCTTTAATGCTTCCCAGGAAATTCTGACAAACACCACAAGAAAATGAAATGACACTTTGGTTTCAAATGGATCAGGAAAATGAAACGGCATGTGCTGCAGTGCATAATTCCACTTTGGGGACTGGAGAGTCAGGCCAGGGTTACAGCATGACATATATTTCATTACTGCAGGAAGGGAAAAATACAGATGCGTCAGAACATGAATGATGCCATACAAAGAACAAGGAAATAGAATTCTATCCAGGGAATAGAAGAAAGTCTGGCATTTTGCATCCTAAGAACATGCATTTTGCATTTCTCTATCATCCCTTAAAAACCGAAGCAATTTGGTTTATGGCTGCCTCTTCTTCCCCAAGGAACTCCTTTTGAGTTTCAACTCCCATCATCCTAAGCAAGCATGGGGAAGTCCCATGTATCTGTAAGGCACCAAGTTGGTGAAGAACAATTGAGGATGGTCCCAGAATGAAACTCTCTTCCCTCTGAGTATTTTAAAGGAGTCTCCTTGGATGCAAATCCTTGTGACTATCCAGTCTTTGTACGAGAACAGTGTTTCTCAATCTTGGCAACTTGAAAATGGGTGGACAATGAGTTGAAGTCCACCCATATTCAAGCTGCCAAGGTTGAGAAACACACTATACTAGAAGTCCACGTTTCTGCGCATGCGCTGATAGTCCAAATGGCAGGATTACGAATACCCTCCACAGAACAAAGGAGAGGCTGCTTCTCCCACAAGCCGTTCCATAAGCCACGTCATGTGCTCTTCACACATGATTTCAAATTGCATTCTTCCAAATAATGTCTTTAAAATTTAATTGTAAGCACTGTTTACTTCTAAAAGCAGGACCAGAAACGCAGGCTGGAGTCTGAATTGATCAAGGGACAGAGCCCTATTGTGCCTGTCCCAGTTGTTAGGCAACCTGACGCTTTCAACTGAGGCTCCAATAACTTCACTGGAGCAAAACCCAATCCCTGTTTGTTGCGTCCTGATTTTTTGTAGCAGAAGGCCAGTCATCCCTGAAAGCGACTTTTTCAACCATTAGGCCTGCTACCCTCTGCTGCTGCCCTGTTTGAAGCAACCCCACCACCAATGCAAGGACAGCTTTGGTAGGGATCCACATCAGTAGTGGGTTCTAAAACCCTTTACTACCGGTTCGCGCGTGCTCTTGTCCATGCGTGTGACGCTTCTGCGCATGCGCAGAAGTGTCCCAGGCAGGTGGGCGGAGCCTCCTACCGCCGCTGCTACCGGTTCTAAGAACCGTACCGAACCGGGAGCAACCCACCGCTGATCCACATCCTTGATTTAGAGAGACAGTCAGTCTTGAAAATTAGGGAATACATGACTCTCTGAATCCTTACGCATTTTGCCTTATCCAACTTGGACATTGTGCAGATCATCCCGTTCAACAGATTTCTATTGGGGTTACTTACTGGTAGAATGTAGTCTAGGAAAGAGATATGTGGGGAGGGGGAGGCCAAGGGTGTTGGCTGCGGTGGGAATCAGGAAGTGCCCTCAGATGTTTTGTGAGAAGTCTACAAAGGAGGGAACACAAGTCTGGAAGAAGTGAGGCAGCCCACACTCTGGTGTACCTGTCTCAAAAGCTGTGAAAATATTACTAACAAGAGGCTAAATGAAGAGCAGGTGCACAAATACCTGGGGGCGGAGGATATGTTATCCAGGAGGACCCAGGCGGTTTGGTGCACAATGGCTTGCATCTGCTCTTGCTGTGTGCAGCTGTGTCATTTTGGCAACAGACCTGAAGGGGGACAAGCTTCTCAGCTGGTTATTGGAGACCACTTTCATTCCTTTTCCTTTTTCCATTGTTCTTCTTGGCCTATTTGCATGGACTTGGAAAGCAGTTGCAGCAAAATGCATCCAAGCGCCAGATGTTCATCGCGCCTAGCGTCGATATCGTGAAACATTCAGGTATCTCTTATTTCAACATTTTTTGATGGCTGGAGTTATAAGGGATGGGGCTTTCATTTAATAAACGTGAGTTTAATGAAAGAATTGAGGAGCAAGGGGGGCACATAAGCCAATCTGGATGTTTGGCCTTCAGTGCTAAGAATGGTGAGCGATGACCATGCTACACGGCCACATAAATAAAATCCATCACTCTAGCCAGAAAAGACTCCTTCTCCAGCAGGGGAAAAATGGGACGTTATGGCCTCCATCTCCCTCTGGGAAAATGCAGAAAAGGTCTCCTTCTTGACTGTCCAAGTGACCCAAGACTATGCACTGCCAATGTGAGGAGTCCATTGTGACATCTGAGCATCGGCTGAGTGACCTGATGGAAAAGCTTCTGTTGATTCTTCCAGTGAATTAACCTTGGCCCACCCACTTCCTCTGCCTTCTTTAACACTCAATTAGCAATCTGTTGTTAATGAACAAAAATGGAGTCCAGGACAACTTGAACCACTTGAAAATGTGGGATGCTAACTAATTCTTTACTCTTTTTGCTATTCAACCAATGCCACTTGTTCCTAAATAGTACGAACAGAAAAACTGGTGCATAATGAGCAAAAGCCACTTATCAAAACTATTACACATCTGAACTCTTGGATTCTGAAACAGTGGAAAGGCCATTGAAACCATCCCCTCCTAAACCTCATTCATGGAAGGAAGAAAAGAATGAAAACACGAGAACACCCATGGTTCCAGGGGAAATGCCTAGAAAAGCCTTTAACAGAGAAAGTGGGCAGGCCTTTAAAACTGGATTCAAGATTAAAGATTGTGCAATAATTTAAAAATACAAAAATGGAGACCTTGGGTTTAGGCAGTTGTAGGAAATGCAAAGTTAAATAAAAAGTAGAATATCAAACTGTCGTGCTTCGTCTGAATTGAACTATATTGCCAGAGAGTAGACCATTTTTAGAGTTTCCTTCTTTCTCACTGCGTTTACACTGCTAACTGTAAGCCTTCTGGCTACAAATATGTACTGATTTATTTAAAGAATGTATACCGCTGTCATCTCAGCCTAGCGATTCTGGGCAGCTAGAACATGAAGAACAAAATAGCGCAATATAAATAATCAATCAATCAACCAATACAAATACAAGGCAACCAGGACATCTAAGAAACCATCTCACTTCCTATCACATGCAGTGCATGCCAGGCTCCATTAGCACCTAGCCCAGACCTCAGGAAAATGCCAAGTCTTCAAGGCCAGGATCATCCCCAGCCCTGAGATGAGAACCAAGGTGACATCTTATATTGAGACAAACTTATTTTAACAGCTTACTATGCAGACAGCATAGCCAATTATCACAGGCCAGACATAATTTTGTTAAATGAACTCACTGGACTCACTACTGTGATAAATGCTCCAATATTTTATATCACAGTAGAGGCCATAAAAAATTCTAACTACCGTGTCAACTCTTGAAACTAACTTCTATTTACAACAGCTAACAAAATGCTCAATATTTTCATGCCGGGAGTCTACAAGGATGCAAAATGTGCAGATTATAAGGTCCTGAAATCATAGACTTTCTAAAACAAGTCTTTTTGTTTAAAATATCGAAAGAATAAAAGCATGAAATCATGAACAGCTACAGTATCACTTTATGAAATGACCCACAAGTGAAATACTATCTGTTTGCCACACAACAGCCAGGAGAATTGAACCATATCACAAGAATTGTCTCACCTAAATAATCTTGAATGTACATCTAATCTTTGTTCTTGACAAAAATGACTACAAAGCGTCCTATATAAACTAAATTAAGAAAAAGGAGCAGGCACATTTCAATCTTTTGGGGTCAGAAGACCAGTTGAATTATATCATTTACCCCCAACTTCTTCATTTTCCTAAAATGCTCCACTTTTTTTCTGCAGAACCGCACATTTCTAGGAACATCACAGTAAAAAGATCTTTAAAAAAAAACAAACCCTACATGCTTAAGGCACATTACAAGAGGCTCCCAACTCTAGCTAGCCATCCCATGGAGCAATCTTTCTTGCACTCTTCTTAAAGGTCCCAGCCCTATCAAACTATATACAACCAGGTAGAAGATTTTAAAAACCATCTACTGTCTTAAATTCTGGGAGATAGCCATTGTTTAAAACTCTTACTCAAGATTTGTGCAACATTTAAAGGTGCTGACAATGTATTCATAGAGGCTTCCACAGTCGATCAGGAAAGTGGAACAATTTATATTCAGATTTTGTTGTTGTTATATAAAAAAAGTAACTGGTGTTACTTTTCACCATGAAGAAATGAGACACAGTTCTTTTTCCACTCAACACTGTTACAAAATAAAAAAAAAATACTCTGATGCAGAAAAAGACAGAGAATTGTAGAATTGAAAAACACACACACAAAAATGGACCACTTGGGGTAATACCCGAGCATAGGAACAGCCACGGAGCTTGCATAAAATTCCTCCGTTCAAGCAATTTCACAAAGTCCATGTTGGCATGCAGAAACCTTTTTATATTCTGCATCCTTCCTAATTTAAAGCACCTCCATCAAAAGACCACCAGGGACGAGAAAGAGAGAAGGAAAAAACTGACCAGTTCATCCATTTTTGAAAATCTACGCAGCTAATTTGGAAACGGCCTTTGAACTCCAGAGTTTTAGACCGGTCAGATCACATCATGTAGTGAAACCCACCACAAGCCATGATGATGCATACACAACACACGTGTGGAGACAGCTTCACACAAATCCCTCCCTTTGTGTCTCAGCTTCTGATTCTAGTACCTAAATCACGATATTCATGTTATGATATTATGCCAGGGGTGGGTTCCTCCCGGTTCGGACCGGTTCTCCTGAACCGGTAGCGGCCCGCTGGTGATGTCACGATGACATCACCGAACCGGATTGGTCGGTGCCAGTCCGTGGGGGTCGCCATCTTTTTTTTAATTTTTTTTATTATTATTTTTTGAATTTTTTTCCCCCTTCTGAGCATGCGCAGAAGCCGACTTCCGGCACTGTGCATGCGGTCGCCATCTTTTTTTCTGCTTTATTTTTTCCCCCGGATTTTTTGTCAGTGCGCGACGAGGCGCGCCCACGCGGCGCGGGAGGGAACGAATCGGCAGCGAGGTAAGTTGGAACCCACCCCTGTATTATGCCACACATTTTATCCCTTTCCCTGTGCAGATGTCCGTCCCATCATAGATTTTATTTCACAGGGAATCTCCACTTTCCTCAAAACAAGGAAGCTTAATGACATCTCAAAGAAGAATTCCAAATGGAAAAAGTCGGCTGGAAAAAAACACTGACAGACACAGAGAGAGAGGAAATGTTGACTCCTAATGGCAGCATAGAGAAATCTCGTCCAGGCAATTAAATTATCACATTTGGAAACCCTCATTCTCACAACAGACCTGTAGAATGGCAGCATTCATGCCAAACAGGGGAAGGTCATCCTGGGAAAGGCCTTCCTAGCAACACTGCAGTGTAGCCATCTTGGTCCTCCATAGCTGAACATCTTGTCTTCTTCTGATAAACAGTGAGGGTCTTCTACAGAGGACCCCAAGAGAATGTGAGCATTGCCCAAGTCATCTGTAGCTGGGGTCTCCAACTTTGGCAACTTTAAGACTTGTGGACTTCAACTCCCAGAATTCCTCAGCCAGAAGCTGGCTCAGGAATTCTGGGAGTTGAACAGAGGTGGGTTTCAGCAGGTTCTGACCAGTTCTGGAGAACCGACAGTGGAAATTTTGAGTAGTTCGGAGAACCGGTATAAATACCACCTCTGACTGGCCCCGCCCCCATCTATTCTCTGCCTCCCGAGTCCCAGCTGATCGGGAGGAAATGGGGATTTTGCAGTAACCTTCCCCTGCTACGCCCACCAAGCCACGCCCACCAAGCCACGCCCACAGAACAGGTAGTAAAAAAAATTTGAAAACCACCACTGGAGTTGAAGTCCACAAGTCTTAAAGTTGCCAAGGTTGGAGACCCCTGGTCTGTAGCATCCTGTGATTCTGGACAGGGCTTAATATGATTGATTTTCATTCTCCTGCCACAAATCCAACATGTTCCTCAGTAATAACCATAATAATGTGAGTTCTCAGGTGGCAATACCCGCCAGGATAGGTAGGCCCATAAACAACGTTTTTTTCTTTATGAAGCTATTCTCCCACTGCATTAGATAATCCCTTTTGGTTGACCGCTCATATTTTCTTTCTAACTGAGGTGACTGGGGGCCTAGCCCGGGTTTTCTACCTCTTAGGAGAGATCTGCATTTAAGTCTACCCTGAGTGTTTGTTGCTGGCTCTCAAAGTTGAGAGAGAGGGAGAGAGAGAGAGAGGGAGGGAGAGGGAGAAAGAGAGATTCAAAGCATCCTCAGTTTCCTGGAAGAAACGCAGGCTAGAAACACCTGCAATAACAAAACCACTCCTCTATTACTAATTCAGCAAGCACAGACATCACTTCTGCCACACTCGAGTGACATGCCTTCCCTGAAATACTCCACTACTGTCTTATAGAATGGTACATGATGCATCACACTACAGCAAAGACACTTTCTATCTTGCCATTGTCTCGTTCCCTCCCACACCAAAGGCACTCACAGTTGCTCTTTATCTTGAAAGGGATTATGTCATGCACATACAATAAATACATCTTGCCAGCTATATTCCTCAGCTGGCTGCTTGGAGAACATGCTTCTCTGCTCACGTGAGTCATATGGGCAAAGTTTATCTTCTATTTCCTTTGGAAATGGTGCTTCTGTATTTTATTTTATTTTATTTTATTTTTTATTATTTTATTGTTTCCATTCAATTGTGTCCAATGCTCAGAGTCTGCCTGGACAAGTCCCTGCGGTTTCCCAGGCAAGGTTTTTCAGAAGTGGTT
Organism: Thermophis baileyi; assembly: GCA_003457575.1. Lineage (NCBI taxonomy): Eukaryota > Metazoa > Chordata > Lepidosauria > Squamata > Dipsadidae > Thermophis > Thermophis baileyi. The sequence goes on from QLTV01000970.1 coordinate 711,464, forward strand.
TGCCATTGTCTCTTTCCTAGGGCTGAGAGGAAGGGACTGGCCCAAGATCACCCAGTTAGCTTCGTGCCCAAGGTGGGACTAGAGCTCTCGGCCTCCCAGTTTGTAGCCTGATGGCTTCACCACTAGACCAAACTGGCTCTCTTAGAAGGGAGCCATAAGCCCCACTGGCCATGTGGAAGTTCATTGTAGAGACAGGTAGAAAAACATAAAAGGCCTCTAGACACTCACCAAATATGATGGCTAAATATGCTTTATGTTATCTCATGCTCATGTCGGAAATGAAATGGCAGCATAGAGTCATTATGTGGTCCTAGATAGACTCCTCTGTGCTACAAAAACCGTGGGGGTGGAGACTAACAGTGGCTGGTGGACGGTACCATTTTCCATTTCTATTTGTATATATCTGGCGAAAAGGTTGTGATGCGGGCTAAATCCCATTGTCTCCCACTGGAACAGCATGTGAATATAAGCTTGTCTTGGGAAGTAGATCTCTCAACGTGCAACGTGGATCTGCAGGAAGCTCAGGGCAGGAAGCTCAGTGTCAGCATCCCTTTCTCTTGTCATAGAGGACATACCCCACCCAGCAAAGAAAGCAACTGCACATGACAAAGGAAATTCCTGTTTTAAAGTCCCTACAGCAAGGAGTGGAATGAAACAATAATATAGAGATAGAGATAAGCTTAAATAATCTAGAAAGATGTCTGAAATGATCTCCCTATGATGAGAAACAACCTAAAATCTAATTTCTCCTATTTCTCTCCTATCAGGGAGACCACAAATTATGTAAGATAGTGCTGGGAAAGCAGAACACCTCCTTCAGAGCAACAAACTCGGTGAAAGCAGGAATGCATTTTCTCCTTTACTCCACAATTTGGACATATCTAATAAATAAGTCCCCAGATGTACTCCTGGCAGGCTGCCAAGAAGGGCCTCTGCTTGTTTATGAGCTCTGCAGTTGACATACCGAATCTTCCAGCCAAATATAGAATTATTCACTTCAGTGATATCGCAAGTTGTTCTGCGGGAAAAGAACAAACAGCCCACGAGTTCATGGCAACTCATGCATTACGTCAGCCCTCCCCACTCCAGCTGGGGAAGGCTTCGGATCTCCTCCAAGGCCCCTGAGGCAGAAATGATCTGAGCTGTGGTCCAATATCTCTGGAGGCCACCAGGCTGAAGGTATCTGGTGTGCCTGTGGTTACACAAAGACGACTTTGTTAATGCCACCTTCTCCAGGTGAAGCCTCGCTTTACGGATATTAGCCCTTCCTTGCCCTTGTCTGCTGTACTTCCCCACTCCTGAAATGGGGAGCTACTTCTGTTTCTTTGTTTCTTGATACAGTCACTCCAGAGGCAATTCTGGAATCATCTCACCATCAGCGGTAGGCTAATATCTGTCCTGTCTTAAGAAACAGCCACACAGATTATCATAACAGATAACAGAATAGCAAACAGAGTTGGAAGGGACCTTGGAGGTCTTCTAATGCCACCCGCTGGTCAAGCAGGAGACCCTCTACCATTCCAGACAAATGGCTGTCCAGTCTCTTCTTAAAAGCCTCCAGTGATGGAGCACCCACGACTTCTGAAGGCAAGTTGTTCCACTGAGTAATTGTTCTCACTGTCTGGAAATTTCTCCTTAGTTCTAGGTTGGTTTTCTCTTTCTCTTCACTACCACAGCCCTTCCAGCTAACTCTCTCTCTCTCCTTCTCCCTCCCTCCCTCCGTCTCTCTCTTTCTCTCGGTAACTTTCTGCGCTATAAAGAGGTCACTTGCTCAGTTTTGCAGATCTGTTATTAACGCAGAAGGAGAAATCATCTTATGGCATCACTCTTTTTTTCTTAGGGCAAATCTACCTGTATTTGTGTCTTGAGATATGATATAATTGAAGCACACTATTATTTTGTACTACTATATATATAAAAGATGCAATGCCCAAAAGTATCCAGATCTAGCACACTATATAGCAACCATTGCCCAAGTATGAGATGTTGAATATTAGAAGTCACAGCAACCTTTTTTTTTAAAAAAAGTTACATTTATACCCTAATCAATGACAAGAATCACAGAAATGGATCAAAAGCTAGGTTTTCTATCTAAGTTTCTGAGAATGTTTCAGATTGTTTTTTTTAAACCCAAAACACTAAGTTTGTCCCAATCCTTTGAAGTAGACCAAATCAAGAAACAGATACCACAAGAAAAAACACAACTGCCTTAATATAGGTTATAACAGAATCTCAAAAACCTGACGCTGTTTTCTCTTTCCTCTCTCTTATATCAAAGAAAGTCAAAGCAGCACAATCTTGAGGTTCTTTCTCACAGTTTCCTGGACTAGGTTCATGGTTTATTAATGGTCACTACATATTGTTTGCAGGATCATCTCACTAGTCCTCTGTGTTTGCATTCTTTTATTTTGATTACATATGTTTTGATCACGAAACATGTTTATTTGATGCAGAATTTTCCAAAGTGATGACATTAAGATAGATATAATTTCCCAGCACATTATATGATATCATATTTATCTTATATCATTATAGCCATCTTATTTTATTTGTTAGGTAAGTTTCTATGTATGCATTTACTTATATGCAGCTTTACATACAGAAAAAAAACTTCAGAATTGGTATAAGGGCATAAATATATCCATAATCCACACATGCTTTGATGTATTTTTTCTAACAAAGCAACATATATTGTTTTTTCCATTGTTCTATCTCATTCTTTTAAAAACATCATAAGCAGCTTTGATTTTGAGATTTGCTCAGGAGAAAGAGACCAGAGAACCTGGGAGGACAGAGGGAAAAAGAAGTATATTCACCACAGAGCAGGGGTGGGTTCTGGTTTTCCTCGCTGCCGGTTCGCTCAGTGTCACACCGTGTGGGTGTGCGCACGCTTCGCACATGCACAGTGCTAAAAAAAAGCTTCTGCGCATGCGCAGAAGCCAAAAACAAAATGGCGCCACCTATGGCGCCGCCGAAAGAATTGGTTCAGAGGTGTGGCAGGCCTGGGTCGCTGCTGGTTCTAGCGACCCAGGCCGCCAAGTTACTACCGGTTCTAAAGAACCGGTCCGAACCGGGAGGAACCCACCTCTGCCACAGAGCAACAATTTAGCCAGAGGATTTGGATGGGCCTGCTCAACACAAGGGCGGCAAAATCTTAAGTATCATATATCACAGCAATAATGATTAGCCAAAGTTTTCTATATAGTTCAAAACTTTTTGAAATGTTAAGTTATATCCAAGCTTCATTTCCTCGTGAAATACACTATTTTTCAACAACAGCAAAAAGAACACACACTTCTGATTTGCCCATTGAGGGAACTCAGCTTCGGCCTTCAATCCAATCTTAACAACAACAAACCTCAATCAAGGCCAAAGTACTGTACAGGAGTGTGAGCATACCAGGAGTACAAAGTACACGTACGGGAAACACCTGTTACACTTTAAAGCGGCACCAACTCTTCCCGGGACTGCCAACCAATCTCAAGGCCCGACCGACTCCAAAGCTTTCCAGCATGGCAGGCAGGAGCCGTGCTTGTGCTCTGAAGCCCTTTGGGGGCGAGATCAGATCAGAACAGAGGTGGGTTCCTCCCGGTTCGGACCGGTTCGCCCGAACTGGTAGTGACGCACTGGTGATGTCACGGTGACATCACGGAGCCGGTTCGGTCGGTGCTGGTCCATAGGCGCCGCCATCTTTTTTTTGGATTATTATTTTTTTTTTTGAAAAAAAAAATTTGGGGGGAATTTTTTTTTAAAAATTTTTCTTCTGTGCATGCGCAGAAGCTGAGTTTCCGGCACTGTGCATGCGTCGCCATCTTGTTTTTGGCTTTTTTTGGGGGGGGGTATTTTTTGGCACTGCGGCGTGGGAGGAAGCGAACCGGCAGCGAGGTAAGTTAGAACCCACCCCTGGATCAGAAGCTCTCCACAGCCCTATTAGGCACAAAAAGGGGTTGCAGAACATCCTTCCAGGAGTCCCCTCTTCACCCGTTTATCTTTAAAGATGATTCACTTTCTGCCTGGCTGTTGGGAAGCAAATCTTTTTACATCTCCTCCAAAAAAACCTCCCATTTGGGTTTGCTGGGCTTCCTCCTCTCAGCCAGTGCAAATAGGTTTGCAGACTGTTATTCTACCAAGAGACAAGAAGTGCTCTACACCCCCAATGAAAAAACCTCTCAAATGTCTCACGGAATTTACTTAAACGCCCATCTGTGGGTGTTAACCTGAACTGACTCGAGGAGCGGTGATGGTGCACATTTACACGGTGTTGTAAAGATAAGAGCAGGAGGGGCTCTCATGCCTTGGTTGAGGCCATGATTCTCAAGGCAGCAATGTGGACAGGGCCTCCTTATGTGCTCACCATCCATTTCTTCTCTTCCCCTTCTCCACGCTGGTGTGGAGATGGGTGAAGAGGGAGTTTATCGTTACAATTTAAGGATTTTTAGGAATCTGCACCCTGAAATAATAAGACAAATGCTTTTATTCTTCTAAGGGAAATGCAGAAGGGCACCTGACTGAAAAATGATTAAAACCCTAATCTACTCTACATTAAACACAAATTAAGTCACACACCACAAATTAAGTCATATGCCACACACACAAAAAAAGCAACATGTTGGGATCGAATTACATGTAGTTTTAGAAGCAGGAAAAATGTAACAGCTAAACAAAATAATATCGGAGCTTCTGCAGGTGCATAAAAACATACATACAGTACATAAGATCAATTCACCCAACCAGGAAAATTGCATTGCCAGAACTGATGTAGAGGTCACTGTATCCCATCCTCTCCTTGAGGCAAAAACTTGTAATAATCACACGAGTGAAGACATTTAAACAAATTCTAACAAGACCATAGACTGAGTAGAGCCATAGTACAAATTCTGCAATGAGAATTAAATGGAGTTGAAGAAAGAGCACAGGAATGTCTGCAGGGTGTGGGGGGGGGCAGGTCAAGATAGTGGCACTGGCAGTGCATCACACAAATGATGGGTGAAGCTTGATCTTCCCCTTTTGGACCACACCACACACACAACCATGAAAGAGCACTTCAGGACAGCCAGGTCACTAAATCCAAATCAAGGAGTTCTCCAAAAGGATCCACTACAGTCATGGAACCTAGTGGGAAGGCATAAGCAGAAGAGGAAGCCTCTGATGTCTTCAGGAAGCCCTACCTAGAAGTGAAGGCATCTAAAGCGCACCCAGACATTCGGGATGAGAGCTGGATGATCCCAAGAGCTCCACGAAGTTTGCTGGTAGACTCTTCTCTACCAGAAGCAAAAAGCTGCAGGAACAAGCTACACATACCAAGTGGTGAGAATGATCACACAGGAGATCTTCTACAGTACTGACTTAGAATTACGTGTAATTGGAGTAGTTATGCAATCTCTCTGAACCCAATGGAGCCATGAAAAAGAGTCGTCTATGCATCGGTAGTGTTAGCATGTAAGTTCCTCATATGCAGCTTATGTATTACAAAATGACAACAGCATCATGAAGAACACATTAAACAACTGCCCCAACTTTGGGGTCCTCAAAAGCTTCAGCCTGGTTGGTACCCAGAAGCCTCCCAAAAGGGAAGATGGTAACATTGTGCTTTCTTGTAACTCAAAGATCTGTATTATCCATCTGACATTTTTGTTTTAGAAGTAAGGCTTTCATGTATGAAGATGACACTTACGTCTGCCTTTAATTCACTGGTGCATATCAAATGAGAGAACACTGGAAAAGGACAGATTGCAATGTTCAAAGAAACCTTTTCATCTTCTTAAATCGCAAGGTTCCTAACAGCATCACCTTATTTATCTGAAGACAGGTTCTCTCAAGCTTTCACTTGAAGACCCTCATTAACAAGGCTTTTGCCAACTCCTGATGCGTATTGACTAACCTAAAAGGGATCTCCACCCTTTAAGCATGTCTGATTCTTGATGATTTTCAGAGTCAATATTTCAGTTCTCCCTTTGAACAGAAAGCATTGAGCTAATGGCTTTCAAATCTGAGGCTTTCCTTGGAGCTAAACCCTTCATTTAGGAATGATTGCCTTTAAATTTAGCTGCCATGCCTTTACACTGGCTAGTTACCTTGTTGGGTTGGGTTGTAGACACCTCCCTTCCTTTCCTGTGGTTTCCTCTTCTCTCACTGCATTGGTGCCTCCAATCCAGGCGTGGTGATTGACTTCATCGCGGGCACCTCACAAAGAATCCAGGTGGATGGAAGTTGGTGTCTGAAGTTCACTAGAAGGTGCCAAAACTTCACCCTTGACTGTGGATATTTGAACTCACTTGTAGAACTGGTCCTTCTTCCTCTTTTAGCTGGTTCCCTTGGCTACCGTCCTCTTTGACAGTTCATCTAGGTTCTTTCCACCTCTTGTTATAATGATTTTACTACAAAATCTGTCGCCCACTTTGATTTAAAAATACAAGCCAGCCTGTTTATATTTTTTGAACAAAGACCACACACATTAATCAGATCTACGTTATCTTACAACAGTCAGGCTCCATTCCATGTGTATCGTGGTGTATCTCCAAAGACTCCCTGACTTTCTGATGCTTCCAAGCAAGGGAGAGAGAGCCATACTCTGCCCAAAATGGAAGCTCTTCCGACATCTTGCTAAGCCCGGCCATTCTCTGTAGCTGCACATTATTTTCACCGCAGGATGCCAAGCCATGTTCTAAGAACCATGAAGGCTTCTGCCTCAGGCTCATGGTTGCAATCTATAACAAACATTTGTTTCGTTCCCTTTTCCTCTCCACCCAGATGCCAAGGGGGAAGGCAAACAAAGCACCGTAACGTAAAAACCTCACTCATCAGACTGCCCAGGGTAAAGCAAATTATCTTTACAAAGAACAGCACAGTAGCTTACCCTCCATGTTCATGTTTTAGGACACACATAATATGGAACACTTAACATGTCTCCCCCAGGCAGGGGGTGCGAAGCTGGAAAAGCAATCACTGAGAACCCACCGAGGATCCAGATGGACCGTTACAGCACATGGTTTATGCTTGTCTGGGTTAATAAAGCAGCAAATTACGGAGTAGCGTAATTTTACTTTGTTCAGGGTGACATGTTATAACAAAGGCTCGCCTCCCCTCGTGAGAATTTCTCCCCTTTCATCAGTTTTTTAGACACTGTGAGATCTACAGTTAGCCAAACAGACGAGATCGTTTAGATGAGGGTTAAATAAATAATTTAAAAAACAACAACAACAATCTGATTCCGTTTGGCTGGGTGTTGTGCCCAGTGTGGTGATCAGGGCAGGTGGTAACAGAAGAGAGACAGTTCTTTGTCTGGTTGCTAAGAGGACAAAAGATGTCTTACCTCTGAGGAAATTATGGTGTGTTTTCGGGCCGGATATATAATTCAGGTGGAATGAAACCATGACAGTAGAAGTGAAAATTAAGGATATGTTTTGTCAAAGCGGGTAGGAGGGCTGACTCTAATCAGGGCTGTTTATAACATATGATCATAGCTAATTGTTCATTAATTCCACCATGTCATTTGTTCATAGATTACAACCTCTGTGTAATGATTGTGTTGGTTTTCCTCTCCCCTGGGGTGGGAGTGGGGAAGGAGGCAGAGGAAGAGGATCTGGGACTTTAATGGTCTTTTGGTTCATGTAGAAAATAGCAGGGTTACATGACGGATTTCTTTCTGTAGATTGAGCCAAGTTGCATTAAATGGTGCCAGTCCTTCTTTCCTGACAGTCAGACATTATATATCGCAGACATGATCACTGCAGCTAACATTTGCTAATACATTTTCTAAGCTGGGGGAAGATAAAATTAAAACAGCAGCACAAAGAAAATTATTATAATCCCTACATTTATTTTTTTGAGGGATAGGAATCTTTTGGAAGGCAAAACATACACACATATACATAGTCCTGTATTTTTCACATATGGATTAGTTTCTCTATGTTTGAAAATTGAATTTTGGACACACAGAGCCTTACCGTTTGCAACTATGCCATTGGGCTCTGAGTTGAGCTCCGGCAATAAAAAGTATCAATAATTTATTCATGCTGCCACAAATGCTCCATAAGAAATACACTAGGAAGAGTATTTAAACATAAAGTTTTCTGTTTAAGATTTTATTAAAAGAAATTATCTCAAAGTTTAATATACTTTCCACTGACAAAAATGAGAAATGTTGTGTGTGCAAGGTTGCATAGCAATCCACAAGGCAAGGAAAAATAAAGTAGGGATGAATTAGTTGTCTAGTAAACTGTGAATTGAGACATTCTGAATTATGCCTGAATTCAAGCAAAATAATCAGAATTGATAGGAGCCCCATAATTTGTTCTTATTAATAGAGGGCAGCCACAAGGAAATTAGGTTACTTCAAATGGTATTATCTATCTGCAAGTGTTTGTTACCAGAAAGAAAAACTTGTGAGTTAAAATGAAATGAGATTAGCAAGTATAGGTTTGGGCACTTTCTGAGGGGGGAAACAAAACAAACGAAGAAGCAAAATTAAATTATAGTATCTTGGGCAGAGCAGCTAAATAGCATTGAGCTTAGACAGCCATTAATTTCTTTGTGTCCTCCAGCCATTCCTGCTAGTAGAAACTCCTCTGTATTTGGACATGCAATTGAAGAAGATGCGCGTAACACAAATCACACTTTAGTGGCAAGTTTTCATGAGAAAGAGCAAGGCATGGCTGAATCATTATAAGATTTGCTTGATGCTACAGAAGTGTCCAAGATGATGTCCGCAGGAAACCCAGAGAGAGGCAGATTAGAGAGAAAGAACTTGTGCTAGGACCAAACCAAACCACAAATTCCATCTGTAAGGAAGCTTTGTTCCTTCCCCTTAAAGCCCCCAATAATGTAACAGCTCCATAAGAGCTGTTGTGCGGAAGACAGTCATGTGGTCCTTTCATTGGGTGCGTCCAAAGACAGGTTGGACAGCCATCTGTGGGAGATGCTTCTTTTGCCTTCTGAGGGTCTGATGATCCAAGGCTAAGCCCTTTAACCCTAATGAAGCTATGATTCTATCAGAGTTTATGTGGGTGGTGATAATAAATCCAATGGAAACATTCAAAGACAACAATGCCATTGTCCACAGGCCCTTGCAGCTTAACCTAAAAGAAAACCCCTCCTACTGTTATAGTTATATAAAGAGCAGTGGTTAGAATGCAGTATTCTAATTCTGCCGACTGCCAGCAGTTCGATTCTGAGCGGCTCAAGGTTGACTCAGTCTTTCATCCTTCCGAGGTGGGTAAAATGAGGACCCAGATTGTTGGGGGCAATAGGCTGGCTCTGTAAACCGCTTAGAGAGGGCTGTAAAGCACTGTGAAGCGGTATATAAGTCTAAATGCTGCTGCTATTGCTATAGCTCAAAGTTCCCCCATTTTTCTGAATAAAAGCATCCATATTTTTATTCACTGAATACAATATGGGTGGGGAAGGGTGCTGTATTCTGCAGAACTGTGAAAGGCCATGTTTCTGTTGAAAGTCACATATAACTGTCCAGAGCACTCAAGAAGATTTCATTGGAACAGAAATTAAGTTTGTTCCTGACGTTTTTTTTTCCTTTATGAGTAAAGAACAAGATTCAATTGTCCAAATGCTTCTAATGCCTCCACTCTTTACTCCCATGAAAATCAGGTGGTCCCTTTTTGCTTGCCTTGGCCCTTTGAGCTCTGGTTATCAAGGTCGGTCAACCAAAATCTCCTCTCACATCTCTAATGCCCTCAGTCATCATCTGCACTGACCTGATGACAGCGGGAAAGTTTGAAGTTCGTGGAGGGATCCAAGATGCCTCACGCTGCTGTAGCTCATGATGGAATACATTGGAATAGGTTGTAACCTGGAAATGTAACTGACTAAATAGGCAGGAGCAGAGATACCCGTCAATCAATTTCAAGCCTCTTGGGAGAGCTGAATATGGATGGTTTTCAGTATTGCAAGAAGTGCTTCATGTTTCTGTCTTGGGTGTATTTCCTTTGGGGATGACTGCAGAAACTGCTTGAAGGAACGGTGTAAGCTGCAGGCTCGGGAAAGGTTGCCCCTGGCATATCACCACAGTCGGGTACATGACAGAGGAACTGGGCATGCCAGTATCTCCTTGATCAGATCTCTTGAGACACTTGCAGCCAGTCAATGTCTTTGCAGAAGCTGGTACTTGACCATGAAGACCCACTGAAAAATATTTGTCATTGTATGAATTCGCGTCCCTTCAGGTTTTATAGCAGAAACCTTCTAGGAAAGGAGAAAGAGCCTACCACAGAGAGTAAATCATACAGCAGATATCTGGACTTGCCTGATAATTATATTAAATCAGTCTCAAACAGAAATCTGAATATCTAATAAAACCCCACAAATGTAAGGAGGTATTTAAAATGCTGTTCCACAGGTATTGTTTTCATTAGCTTAAAAATAATTCTCATTTATTCACAAATGATTCTCCAGTTATTTTTCCATGTAAAAGAACAATAACATGTCCTCCTACATCTTTGCCAGGATTTAATAAAGTAGGCAATAAATTAATCAAGATCCCTCCTCTGGCTGGATAGAAACACTGAATGCTGGAAGCAAGTAAAGGGTTGTTTCATTCACAGGATGTCCATAATGTCTTTCTAGCGCAACCATCCCTTCGTGCTTGCAGTCTCGGCCAACAGAGGATCTCTGCAGGGAACAAAAGGGCATGTGCCATGCACATCATGCCATCATTGTGCCAGTTATATAATTTGTGCCATGATATGAAGTGCATTACATCACTCTAGTGGTTTCTAACAAATGCCTACATTTAAATGCAGAAAAGGGGAACTTCAAGGAACTGAGGGCTTGCAATGCTGCTCAAAGTGCAACTTGAGAAGATCATTTGTTTATTTAGCTTCTCAAGTGTGTTTGCTTGGAAGTGTTCTAACGAACATGTGCCGTTCAACTGTTTTTTTTCTAACTGGCAATGGAATGATTAGGAATTAGACCTGCCTCAATTTCAAATGACAAAAAACGACCGGTAAGATCCCACAAAGTTGGTCTCCTCCAGGTCCCGTCAGCTAAACAGTGCCAGCTGGCGGGCCCGTGGGGGAGGGCCTTCTCTGTGGCTTTCCCCTGCCCCGACTCTCTGGAACCAGCTACCCTCTGAGATCCGGACTGCCCCCACCCTATTGGCCTTCCGGAAAGCATTGAAGACCTGGCTTTTCCGGCAAGCTTGGGGCCGTTGATCTCGCAATTTGCGAGGTCCGGCCTTGAATGATATGTATGTATGTGATTGTTAACTGGTTTTTTTAAATATTTTATGATGTTTTTAAATGTATTTTCTATACCTTGTTGTAAGCCGCCCAGAGTCCTTTGGGAGTTGGGCGGCATAGAAATACAATTAATAAATAAATAATAATAATAATAAATAATAAAAACTGATTCCATTAGAATTCCATAGTTTATCAGAATATTGTCTTCTTATTATGTGATGTTAACCCCACAGTGGATAATTTCCTAATATACCATAAATTGTGCTTAACGCTTACAAGAAAAGCACTAGGAGAAAGCATATTACTGCTTGAGAAGTGTGAAGAGGACGCATAACATCTATCAACAGGTGCCACTGAAGTTTCCCTAATGTTGTAGATGCCTGGTAAACCTTCTCAGAGACTGGTGGTGAACTGAAAGGTAGCCTTGATGTCTTCTGTGCCTAGGTGATGGCCAGTGGAGGGGGGGGGGGCTTCCTGTAGAATCCCAGAGAGAAGCAGATGAGCACAAAAACACCATGGAGAAATGCCAGCATCTCAGTCATTGCTGGAAATTCAGGTCACGCCTCAAAACTCGGAAGAGAGAAGTGGGCCCGGCTGTGAAGACCATCCTGTTTTGATGGGGTCTGTGGGTGGAAGCTGGACGGTGGACCTGGTTCCATTTTGATTAGTTGGTAAATTACTTTGATTCGCTTGAACTTGGGTGGTGTAGTAATATTTGGGTAAAGAAAAACACAGAGAAGGAGAAAGTGGAAGATGAAAAGAACAGAAATATTAAAAGCTATTCGTTAAGTTGGATGGAGTTGTACTAAACTCAGTAGAAATGAAATCTGTATTTATCTCAGATGCCTCCCAATCTCCCATGGTTAACTGGAGGTGCCCACAAACAACATCTCCACTGCTGGAAATTTCAACCATGACATTTGCTCTCCTCCTCACTCCAGAGAAAGTTTTGAATCTAGCCTAAAAAATTGCAGGGAAGTTTGCTTTTTACATCTCTTTGCTGACTTGCTCACGTCAGTGAAAACATAGCCTCCTGGATCGGTGGATTTTTCTTTTTCTGTCAAGTCTCTTTCACACTGACTTGACCCATAGACATGTTTTAAAAAGCATTATCTGCTTTGAGGTACTCTCTTCGGAGTCTGAGAGGCATATTTTTGAGTCTCCAGTAGAGAGCAGCATTTGAAATATTTTTAACGGGACAGCTTGTCCAGCTATCCTGGATTTTTGACCCAAGGCAGAGAGTACATATGGCCTTTCACTCTGAATTTACTGTTTCTGTTCAACAGTTATTTCTGCTTGAATCTATGGAAGAGGCCAGAATCTCTGAAATCTGTCTCTAAACAACAGAAGGCAGAAATCATAAATTCAATTATAGGAAAATTCTGTGAGCTGCTTTTCATTTCATCATCACCAAAACAAATACTTGTAGTCAGCCACTGGGCAAATTCACAATATAAGAAACCATAAAAATGCAAAACTAAACAAGCCAGAACATTAGATCAATTTAAAAATGAAGACACACATAGGCAGCATTTTGGGAATGCATTGAAGCAGTAGCTCTTAAACTGTGTAGGTATGCTCATCCTTCAAATCAATACATTTTACAACTACAACCATAGTCACTGTCTATAGAGCTTTATAAGGAACTTTAAGGATGACAGACAGTTAATCCTATATTTTTCATCTCTCCTCAGTTGGTGGTCAAACATTTCCTTTCCAGATTATAAGATATCCAACGCCCCCATGAAGCACTACGCCAAATTGACTCTCCTGAGAACACCCAGAAAGCTAATTAGATAGCAAACAAAGAAATTCTGACTAGGAAAATGGCAAAGGAAAATGACAAAGATAGTTACAGGCTTTGTCATATCATCCACGAAAGAGATTTGTTTTGCCATAGTGGTCTTAAATTTAGCAAGTGAACCTGGGTCTCTCAGGTGACTATCCAGAACCATCACCAGAACCTCACGGTGGCTGTGACATCTATTGAAAGCAACCACCACAAAGGAAAGAAGAGCAAACACATTTCTAATTGTGAAAGCCAATGGAAGGCAAATAACACATGAAATACCGGTAAGTGTAGCCCAGCGAAAACGAATGGAATGAAGGAATGAATGAATGGGGCTCTCTTGGGGCCTCTGACTGCCCATGCCTGCTGTCCACGTCTGTCCATTGCTAGACTCAGGAAAGAAAATCTGGAACAGACGGCCTGGATGGATTCTTCCCTCTAGACAAGCAGGAGGAAGGTTGCTTCCCAGCTGTTCCTTCCACCTGTTTTCACAGAGTTCCACAAATTCTTAAAACTGAGCCAATAAACACAATAAGAAATGACAGGATAAGGAAGAGCAATTTTAAGATTTCAGCAGAAAACACCTTCCTTCCTATTCAAGAGGACTATTCTACACAAACATATTAATGGCACCCGCATCTGTAACGTTCCTCTATTTTAACTATTAATCTTTTCTTCCACCAACACAGAAAACAGCAAGCTTCCATCATCACAATTTACATTTTAATGGCTTTAAAATGTCGATTGTCTCAGATTAAGTGAAAACTATCACTGTACATAAATATCCTGGAATATGCTTTTCATGCATAATTGTAAACATTATTATACAAAGCGTTTTCTGGTCCAACTTTTAATTTATATTTTATTATGTTAAGTCCAGGGGTGGGATTCAGCCGGTTCAGGTGAACCGGATGTTAATTTTAATCTGGTTCGCCGAACCGGTTGTTCCAAGGACTGGCTGACCCCGCCCACCCCACCCCTCCCAGGAGTCTCCACGCGGCCCATTTTGGATGCCAGGTAAGTGCAGGGACCGCACAGAGGCTCTGGGAGGGCGAAAAACGGGTCTACTGGAAGTCCGGAAATGGGCCCATTTCAGGTCTCCGGAGGGCCTCCGGAGCCCGGGGGAGGCTGTTTTCGCCCTCCTGGAGGCTCCAGGAAAGCCTCTGGAGCCTGGGGAGGGCAAAAAACGGGCCTACCGGAAGTACGGAAACGGGCCCATTTCTGGCCTCCAGAGGGCCTCTGGTGCCCGGGGGAGGCCATTTTCGCCCTCCTGGAGGCTCGAGGAAAGCCTCCGGAGCCTGGGGAGGTGAACCCCCCCCCCCGCTGTGGTGCAGGAGGCCGAGTAGGCCACGCCCCATGGCTATGCCCACCCAGCAACCAGGCAGCGAACTGGTTGCTAAATTTTTTCAATCCCACCACTGGTTAAGTCTCAGATATTTTGCTGCATACTTAGAAAACTTATGGACTTTTTTGCTCACAAATTCTTACACAGTGTGATGCTACGAGACCGTTTCCAGTTGATTTTTTACAGTAAAATGGCAATGTTCTACTTATATCTAACCTTCATCGTTCCAACCATTTTTTTCTTTAGAACCTGTTTTAAAATCTCTCAGCAAGGTACCGTAAATTGTGGGCAGTTTATGGGAACTTTAACCAAGTTCCTGTAGCTTGAAGGCCTACCCCAGTGACTCCTTCACATGTGCTTACTGCTCCTTTCACAATGACAGTCAAAGAAGCCTAATTTCTCCTTTGTTGTTAAATGTCCTAAGTTAATGTGATTTAATTGCCTTTTATCACATAATTAATCTTTTATTATACATAATCTTACAAAGTTTGGCATAGTGCTGTCAATATCCACAAAGAAGACCTTCGGTTCCCCTGAGTAAAAATACTCATATGAATCTCTTTATGCATGCTTTTAGTTATTTAGACAGTTTGCACGGTCCCCCATCTCAAAAGCATAACAGTAATTCACATAAATAGAGAGCAAACTAAATTAAAAAATAGCCATAACACAATAGTCAGGCACCATGACAAACTCACAACACAATTACACTTAAGGGTCCAGTAATATCCTGGTCCAATGATCACTGCAGCCTTTCGGAAGAACAGGGAGGAGGGGGCTGTTCCACAGGATCGGTGCCTAATTTTTGCCATTATTAGTATTTTAGCAATAGCAATAGCACTTAGACTTATATACCGCTTCATAGTGCTTTACAGCCCTCTCTAAGCGGTTTACAGAGTTAGCATATTGCCCCCAACAATCTGGGTCCTCATTTTACCCACCTCGGAAGGATGGAAGGCTGAGTCAACCTTGTTTAAAATGTTACTTTGTTTGTTTGTTTCTGACTTTTGATTGAAATAAATTGGAGTGACTGATACAAATCGATGTAGTAAAGAAAGCATTCTATTATCTCACTAATCATTAATTACCCTGATTAAATTTTTCAATATGTACCATGAGTTGAGTTTATAACCCACCTTTAAAAAAAAAAAAATTAATATTTCCAGGTTGTAAAATTTGGACATCTTTTATAATTCATTTATGATTTGAACATCTTCTGGTGCAACAGCAACAGAATCCAAAACATGGAATACCCTGAGCCCAGCTGTTGTGAAAAGGAAGAAAAGCAATTTCCAAATAGTCATTGTGTTTGTTTTTTTTTAAATAAAATTGAGCCTGAGCATCGTGATGAAAGCGTTCTTAAACTTTTATCAAAGTGTTTTATTGCAGCCAGAGGCCCTCCTCGGCTGACAAAACTCTCTCAGTGGGCGTCCCCCGTCATACTGACATACTAGGTTTGCAATTTGACCCAGCTAGGATGAAGGCCAGAACTTCCAGAGAAAGGGTACAGATGGTCCCCAGAGGCTTTCCAGAAGGATGAAAAACCTTAGCCCGTGTGGGTGGAAAGAATGGGCCGTATTGTAGGGAGCCCCAGAGGTTGCTTGAAGGGAAGGTCATCCCTATGAAGAGTGGCATTGTGCAAGGACAGCTTTACAAAATGAATCCTTACACTTTGAGATGGGACTGACCTCTGATCGATGCCATTAACTGCCTGATGTCATTGGAGGACCTCAGAAGCCAGCCCAGCTATCCTGAAAAAGAGATGAGGCTGTACGATGGGCACCAGGATGAAGGCACCCGGAGGTTTATTGCTAAGCCATGATCTTCTCAGACTTTCATCACTAGGTCTGAGCCAAATTATGACCAGTATGTCCATGAAGACAGTTTCAGGGAAAGAAAAACTTTCTTGACATGTTCCCAAAGTGGCCTTGTCTTGTTGGTCCTCGTCCCTACAGCACCTTATCAGGAACCCTGGCACAACTGCACAGCCACTCCGAGTTAGCTTGGTGATGGTATCTCAGCGGGGAAACAATCCTCCTTCAGAGTGATGGCTTCCTGAACAGACTTGAGCCTTCCTCAGAAATGGTTCATTCCAACCCCAGTGAAGGTGCCAGAGACCAAACATCACCAACAAGGAGGTTAGGTCACTCTTGCAAAGCAGGGAAGTTGGTGAGTCAAGGAAATATTATTTATTTATTTGTAATGATGTTAATGCCAATCTTAATGGTAGAATGTTTTGAAGACAACAAAATAAATCCTAATAAAAATAGTAGGGGGGGTGGGGAGAAATCACATGTTGTCATCTGGGATTGCAGAAAGACACATGTTAGAATACAGTATTCCTGCCCTGGGGAGAGTAAGTAAGAAGTCAGAAAGGCAGGTGTTTTTAAGGCATAGCTGATCTTTACCACTCATCCATACGTCCTGTTTCTATCTTGAAATGTCCTGCATATGTCAGAAGGGAAGCAAACCAGCTCAGGAGCAACCGAGCCGTAAGCTCTATTTAACTGACCACCAACTACAACCAGGAAGAGGAAGGCTTCCAAATAACAATGACATAAATATTCATTTATAACTAGCTGTACCCGGCCACGCGTTGCTGTGGCTCAGTCTGGTGATCACCCGTGTCGTAATTTTGTTCAGGACACAATTCTACATCGAACGAAGCAGCAGCAGATCGATTTGGTGATGACATTCCCAATTGATTGAGAACTTTGTTCGCGATTTCTAAGCAGAAATCTTCAATCATTATCAATGCTTCGTTGTAGAATTCTGCTGTGAAATGCATGTTCATATTTGAATTTTCCTTGTGTATTCGACGGAAAATATCTTCAGCCATGTGCGATGTATATTGGAAATGTGGAAATGATAAATGGATCGTAAATCAGAATCTGGAAATTGTAAATGGATCATAAATCAGAAACATTGAAATGGAATCGTAACGTATTAGTATAGTGCTGTGTTGCTTTTACGTCCAACAGATGGCGCTGTTTTTCACAAAAACATGTTGTTACCTGTCTTTTTCACAAAAAACATGTTGTTACCTGTCACAGGTGTGACATCTATATAATATAGGTATATAAAAACACGCGCGTATTCGAATACAACGTTGTGTCAAAATTTCAAAGCAATCGGTGAAGAACTTTCGGAGATTTAAGATTTTGAACAAACGAACATTTACATTTTTATTTATATAGATTGTCCTTAATATAATTACTCCTTTCCAGAACAGAATTGTTGAAGACTGTATACAGGATGAATTTGGAACTTTGAAAAAAGTTGGTTTTGATGCCTGAAAATGGAATCTTCAACACATATCTAGAAATGTATCCTAAGTACAGTTTGGATTACAGCTTTTTGAATTTCAAAATTGCAAAGGAAATAAAAAGGCCGTCCTTCTGCAAATGCACCTCTAACAATCTGCTGTATTTTCACTCTACAAACAAATTCCCATATTGACCGATGCCAGGAAGACTCAGCAAAGAAAGGGGAAGCATTATCAGACTGTAAAGAAAGGATCCAAAGGACATATTTTGTCCCCTCTGCTCACTCGTACCGCCTAATGTATCTTAACGTGCACAATGCTATTGGAGCATCTCAGCCATTCTCCCATCTGATGAGGCTCCTGAAGCATGAAGGGATCGGATACCGAATGTCTGTCTGAAGTCATAAAGAATGAAGAGCAGTTTTAATTGAGATGACAGGCAGTCTTGGCATCGCCATCTTCAACCTTGGCAGAAGGGTAGAGGAATCGCTTTCTCCTTTGATTCCCTGGCAGAATTCTTCAGAGTGAAAATGCTAATTCAATTGCATGTTACCGAAAAAAGCAGGAGAAAGAGCCCAGGCTTCATCTGCTCCTCCAAAAATAGTTCACCACTCTACACATCTTTGGGTATCATCGCTGCCATAATGTACCAAAACAGTGTGAGAGCAGACCCAGGAGTGTGAGATGAAACCTTTGCTGGTCTCCATTTAGTTGGCCATGAGGATTAAATATGAAATTTAACAGAAAGGAAGAATATACAGATATGGCATCAGCAAGTGCCTGAGCTGTTTTTCCTATTTATCTTAGCATTATTGTGGACAGCTACAATAATTGTCAAGTATCAGGGAAATCAGGAGATTCAGGCAGTTCAAATGAATATAAAGATTTGTTGCAAGCTTAGGCTCTGTACAAGAATCTACTAATGGTCGAGGGAAATGAGTGGGAGTTAAGAAAGGCATTCAAGGTGGGCTGGGCTTGGATCTCTTGTGGGCGCGTAGGGACTCATGGCTGATGGTGCGTTTGACCCCTCCCTCGAGCTCAGCCTTGTCATCTCCCACAGTAATCAAGCTAGGGAGGAAAAAGAATTGTGTCTTTTCAATACAAGGGGACTGTATTGAACTGAGAAGAAATATTCTTATTCTATGCCATCCAGAATCATGAGATAGGTGGTTATATACATAAACACGATAGATAGATAGATAGATAGATAGATAGATAGATAGATAGATAGATAGATAGATAGATAGATAGATAGATAGATAGATGGATGGATGGATGGATGGATGGATGGATGGATGGATGGATGGATGGATGGATGGATGGATGGATGGATGGATGGATGGATGGATGGAAGGGATGGGATGGGATGGGATGGGATGGGATGGGATGGGAGGGCAGGCAGGCAGGCAGGCAGACAGACAGACAGACAGATGATAGATATTTAGAGCTTAGAGATGTGTTTTCCAGGGGGAAAAAAAGGTACAGTAGTTAGAAATCTATAACTAAAGCTGAGAAATGTTTTCTCCCAAAATCCTGAGAAATGATCAGTTGAACAATAAAAATACACAACTAATAAAGAGAAAGGAAAATTTGCCACATGATTTTGTAAATAAGACCTAACTGAAAATGCAAGCAAGCACCAACGTAATGAAGTGACAGGCTGACCCACATTAGAAATGAGGTAACTGTGAACCTGCAGAAAGAAAATAGAGGCATCAGGTAAGAACCGAGGACGCTGAAACTTCCTGATAATAAAGAAGAAGAAGAAATGGGTCACCGTCTGACAAATAGGAATCGGGACACATCCAGAAAGTTGGATATGAAAACATCCAGCAGAGAAAAGAGAAAAGTAGCCAACTCGTTGAATTAGGAGAAGGAGGAAGAGGAGGAGAAGGAGAAGGAGGAGGAGAAGAAGGGGAGGAGGAGGAGGAAGAGGAGGAGGCGGAAGAGCAGCAGGCGGAAGA
>QLTV01000970.1:731150-741867 GCA_003457575.1 Thermophis baileyi
AGAAGAGGAGGGGGAGGGGAATAGGGAGAGGGAGAGGAAGAGAGGGGAAAGCAGGGGAAGAGGAGGAGGAGGAGAAGGAGGAAAGAGGAGGAGGAGGAGGAAGAGGAGGAGGAGGAGAAGGAGAAGGAGAAGGAGAAGGAGAAGGAGAAGGAGAAGGAGAAGGAGAAGGAGGAAACCAGAAGTGAAAGAAAACCATAGCTGGAAAAAGATATCATAAGCACAGGAGAAATTTAACCCAGGTGGAAAAGTACGGAATGCCTGCAAAACCATGGAGACCTCAAGGAAAAATAAGGTAGGAGAGGAATTTGTGTTTTAAAGGCTTGTTATCAATGGACTCATCATCATCAAAAGAAATGATTAAGGAAGGAAACACGGAGAGTGAGGAGAGAAGAAAAAAGAAAAACTCAAGCAATGGAAAAGAAACAGTGGAGAGATCCAGCAGTAGATAGAAGCAAGCAACAAATGACATCATGATCAAGACTATCAATGTTGAATGATTCCAAATCAAACTTCACAGTGATTTCTGACAGTTCTGATGGCTTCTAATTCAGCTTCTTATTTCGATCTAAATTATTCTAACTGAGATTTCAATCACATTGTCATACTGGCCACCGTCTTCCCTTTCTGCAGACACCCTGAGCTTTTGGAATACAACGAAAAGGACTGTTATGCTCTTAACCACAGGACTTACTTCTGAGCAGATATGGACGGGACCCTGTAACTGTCTTACACAAAACTCCATATGCCCCAACACACTGAGAAACTGGTTTATATAATATGCCATAAATAATTTATTTGGCTGTGCTGTCACGCAGCACATATTCCATCTCTAAGCCTAAAGCAGGGTGTGCAACATATGGGTTGAAAACTACCAGGCTTTGCTCTAATTTGCTTGCAGTGGTGAGAAAGAGTGAGGGCTGAGATATGCGTTTTGCCCTTAAAAGATCCCCAAATGCAACTGAAGTCTTGGCTGCTACCATGAGAGGGATCTTCTTCTCAGCCCAAAGCAAGGCATAACATTCAAACAAGGAGAGAGACTGAAAGGCAAGCAAAGCTGCAGTGAAAAATCCTACCAAGGTAGTCTTGGCCGTTGGTCCCCATGATTAGAAGACTTGTTTAGTTTTAACTTTCTGGTCACTGGTTTTGTGGCTTCACAGTTCATATATGCTGTTTCCATCGTGAAACAGGCACGTTTCATTACATAATAATAAAAACACGCTTCAGTGAAGCTGAGTTCCTGGCAACAACAAGGACACACGTCTACACCGGGTGTTTTGGCAATAACATGGAAGTGATTTGCCATTGTTGCTCAGACTTTCTCGTTTTCAAGGACAAAGCCAGTCAGAAGCTGCCACTAGTTGTAATAGTTTCCTAAATGGTTTAGAGATCTCCTTCATGTTCTTTGAAAAATATGAAGAATTTAAACACTCCATGGTGTTTTTCCTTAGGCACAGTGCAACAGTGAAAAATAAAATTCTAATTTTATAACAAAAAAGCAATGAAGCTGGAGCAATAAAGATTGTTCAAAATGATATCTTGGTAGCCAAGGTTTTAGGTTTAGCTCTCAAACGTTGACTGAAGCTTTACCATTTCATACTGCAGTCCTTTGGGGGAGGGGGGTATCTTTAGAAAATTTATATAGCCACCCATAGTCACTTTGGTGAGATGGATGGCTATATAAATTGTTTAAAATAAGAAAACAAAATAAGATTCAAATCTGTGCACACAGTCCCCAAGCAAGACATAATTATTACCCCTCCCAGCACAAAAACACTTCTGAATTTAATAAGAGTCTTGGCAGCAAAATTAACCAACCCATTTGAGATTTTGTGAACAAGGGAAATTAAATCATGCTTCTTGTTTGCAGAATCTACATAAACTGGGCAACGCAGAGAAGAGGTTGGAGACCCCTGATTTATAGAATTCTTTCCACAAAGTCTTTAGTCTTTACCAGGCTTACAGCTCTTCTTGTTTAGAAGAGCCCTCTGAGATAAGCACAAGGTTGAAAAGATGATTTGTGATCCATTTTCCCACCTCCATCGGAACATCACCTCTGCGGCTGAAAAAGCACTGAGATGCACCCAAAGACTGAAACGTTTTTAAGCTCGCATTTGCGGAGGCCACAAAAATCCAGAACATGGAAGAAAAAAGGTTCATCTCCATCTCCACAAAGCAAGATGGGCCGGGTATTCCCAGCAGCCAGGACTTTGGGTCGTAGGATCATGGAGAGAAAGATACCATTGTTTTTCTCTGCTGAAAACATTTATATACTGTACTGCTTCCCAGGAAATATTTCAAGATGGTTTGCAACAAAAATCAAAGTGATTAAACAGTAATTCAGAACAGCTGGCATCAAAGCTATGTGTAAATATTTTATATAATAGGCAAGATAAAATGAACAAGGATAAGCAATAAAACAGAGTATTAAAACAGCAGGAATATCACGGTGGGCAGCATATCGTTTAATGCTATAATAACCCCTCTGGGAGGATGAACGTGTCTCTGCCTACACCAGAAAGACAGTAAGGATGGGGCCTTTGTCCCACCGTGGAGAGCCACATCCATCTGGGGGCCACCAATGAAAAGCCTTGCATCTTCTGAGTAGCCACTCATTGAGTCTCAGCCAAGGGCAGTGTTGGTGAACCTTTTCGGCACCGAGTGCCGGAAACGGGAAGAGCAGCCACCCAGTGTGCATGCGCCTGCCGGCCAGCTGCTCTTCCCATTTCTGATGTGCATGCGTGCGCGAAGACCAGCTGGCCGGTGCGCATGCATGTGCCGGAAACCAGAAGATCATCTTCCCGGTGCGCACATGCGCGCCGGGCGGCTGCTCTTCCGGTTTCCGGCGCTCCCGTGCACGTGAAGACCAGCTGGCTGGCGCACCGGAACCCGGAAGAGCAACGGGCGACGGCTCGCGTGCCCGGAGAGATGGCTCTGTGCATCACGTCCGGCACGTGTGCCATAGGTTCGCCATCACGGGCCTAGGGGATCTCCCAGAGAAGACCCTCGAAGATGAAGGGTGAAGAACATGACCACAATGTGCTACCACAACAGTTCATCTTCACTAATGTATCCAAACTGTATTCAAGGATAGCCCCATGGATAATGCATTACAGTAATCTAAACAAATGGTGTCCATGTTATGATTATCAGAGTGAAGCTCTCTCCATTCAAGTACAGACATATCTGGTGCTGCAAACACAGCCAGTAAAAGGTCCTTGATGCCATAGATCCCACTTGTGCCCACAATATTTAAGACAGATCTGGAAGCACCCTAAAGTTACCTGTTGTAGTGCATACATTGATACGGCCACCCAATTGCCAGCCCTCACAGGACAGCTAACAATCAACAGAAACCAAGACTCCTGGGCTGACTTAGGGGTGAGTGGGAGTGGGACCAGGGGTGAAATCCAGCAGGTTCTGACAGGTTCTGGAAAACCGGTAGCGGAAATTTTGAGTAATTCAGAGAACCGGTAGCGGAAATTTTGAGTAGTTCGGACAACCGGCAAATACCACCTCTGGCTGGCCCCAGAGTGGGGTGGGAATGGAGATTTTGCAGTATCCTTCCCCCAGGAGTGGGGTGGGAATGGAGATTTTGCAGTATCCTTCCCCTGCCACGCCCACCAAGCCACGCCAACCAAGCCACATCACGCCCACCAAGCCACGCTCACAGAACCGGTAGTAAAAAAAAAATGGATTTCACCACTGAGTGGGACGCATGGGATTGTAGTAATTCTCTTTCTTTCTTGAGTTCAGAACTTTCCACTGTTAGAGCAGCTCAAACTATAGAGCTACTTTGCCATCAGAATGTCTACTCAACACACACTGAGGCGAGCTACCAAGAGAGTATATGATGCAAAAAGGCCCTGAAACCCTCAGAAAACCCCTCCATGGGTAACATGGAGAGGAAACAAGAGAGGAACAGCTTTACTTCCAGGAAGGGCTCAGAAAAGTCTTGATAATGAGTCATTTTCAGAATTCAATCAGACTTAAAACAGGTTTTCCTGTACTTATGTTCTTGCTGTCTTCCTCAAAACTGTCCTAGTTCCACTGAAATAATTAGAAGTTTCTATTCATTGCAAAGGAAATAAGGCAAGATATTTCCCTAGTAGATTGCACTCTACCTTCAACTTTTCCTTTCCTTCAGATATATTATTCCTGGAAAGCTCTCTGTGTATCAGATGCTGCGCCTTCACCCCCTTCCTTTTCTCTCCACACCATGGAGCACTAACCACACTCAAACCATTCTCTTCATCCTTTCCCTTAGACAAAAATATTACATTCTATTCAACTGAAGAAACTGCATTCTTACATCTACTATATTAATTACCCCTCTGTCCAAAAAATGAAAACTGATTCAAAATTGAAGACAACATATATAAGTAATTCATGTGAAACAAACCAGGTGCAGATTTTTCTTCTAGGTGCTGAATTGTGTTGGCCATTTCACATTACAGGCACCCTCCCTGTTCCTGATGATTTTATAAAGATCAAATACTGACAATATAACCAAGAAAGACCTACGTAATCTTGACCTTGAGGATTAGTTTAGTTAACAATCCAGTGCATTTCAATTCCAAATGTGGTAACAATAAAATCATGTCTGAATTAATTAATCCATATTCCAACTTCTAAACTGTAACTCAAAAATGCGGCAAGTGCAACTAATTGATTTTTTAAAAATTCTTTGAGGTAACTCAATATATAAGAAAAAATGACTTGTTGCATTTACTTTTCTTTTAAGATTTAGAGAAATAAAATTAATTTCACATTTCAGTGGTTTTTCCTTGTTATTCCAAAGGTTACATAAATAATGAGTATAAACTCATCAGTTCCTCCAACTTCTTATAGAAATGAGTTACAGGCTTAGGAATCACAACTGAGTCTTTCTAAAACTGCTGACAAATTTAGAACTTTGGGACTAGTAACAGCATCAAGATCCAGCATTCCAAGCAGGAAATGTTTATTTCAGCTGCCAAGAAACACTCTGAAATCAAATGCAGAGTTTAATTCAACAAACTTTAAAAAAAAAAAAACTCTTTTAAGGAGAAGTGAATTGGCCAAAATATCCTACAAGGCTTTGTACTGAAAATAGATTTGCTGCCTATTTTTAAACTCAGCTTATTCCATAACACGAGCTATTCATAGATAAATTGGATAAAAATAATCACTCCAGTGTTTTCCAATGTCTCATGCGGAATTAAACGCAAACATTAGAACTGATCCTCCAAAGACCAGGGATCCAACAATTGCCAGGATTTTAATGAAGTGAGAAAATAGTAGAGAAGGAAGTAAGTTCTAAAAATCCTTATTCCAATCAGTGACTGAAATGAAAATAAATTCCTAATTACGGTCCCCAAAGTGGGGAAAACGTTTCCAAAAGGTGGTTGTAATTAAGCCAGTAAACCTCTCAAAGGATATATCTACTAGATGAAGATCCTTAATAGAACATAAATTCAAATGAAAATAGGAAGATGCTGTAACATATAAATAAACCTTGAAGCGAAACGTATGTTAATGAAATAAAGAACACAAAAAGGTATATATATACCATATCCATGAAAGTGAGCCAAATATACATGTAAACTACAGAATAGAATCATTCCAGACCAAACAAGAAAGCTGAGAACAAAAATGGAGGGGGAAACGTATTTCTCCATGTTCATTATTCAAACTTGTCGCAAAATTTTCCTAACATCCCCCAAGATCTAATCAGCAAACAACAGCAGATGGAACAAACCTCCAAGGAAAGCGAAGAAAAAATGGGGGAAAGAAATGAATGCTATTTCTTTTTACTCAGTTAATAGCTTGCAATATTTTCCTTGTTGCTCTCCAAAAACAAAAACAAAAAAACACCAGACTTTTTGCTATCCAAATGCTGGACTTTCCATCAGGGCCACCACTGAGAGAGGCTGCTGGGCCAGGGATAAAGAACTCACAGTATCCCTACAGCATCTCTTCAGCAGCGGAGGTCTTCAAACTTGGCAACTTTAAGACTTGTGGACTTCAACTCCCAGAATTCTCCAGCCAGCATAGCTGGCTGGAGAATTCTGGGAGTTGAAGTCCACAAGTCTTAAAGTTTCCAAGTTTGGGGACCCCTGCTCTGCAGCCTCAGGCCCCTTTGGAGTAGGTGGGGGTCATGACCTTCCCTCTTTTGAAGAGCTAGGAGAGAATGGTGGGATGAAAAGCGGGCCTTCACTCTTGCAGGAGATAAAGGGCTCTGCTCCGCCCTTTAAAAACCTTACAGAAGCCTCCTAGTCTGCTTCCCTTTTGAGGGCAGGTTCCCACATGCTCTGCAAACTTTGGGGTGGCCTTCCCTTAACAAATGTTTCTGCTCCTGATGTAGGCTGAAAAATAGATCTTGAGATAATTTCAACGGATGTTTTAAGAACTGTATTTCTATTAGGGACGTGCCGAACTGGGCAGTTCCTTTGCTCTGTCAACCAACACATGGGGCTTCTGCATAGGCTGACTGGCCACGGCCGAGTTCGCCACGGTGAGTTGGCTGTGGCACGTTGTCCCCTTTCGGACTGCTCTGCCCATCAGTCCAAGGCAGAATATCAAGGTCCCGCATTAATATACAGGCAATCCCCGACTTACAACAGTTGATTTAGTGACCATTCAAAGTTACAATGGAACTGGGGGAAAAAGTGATTTACAACTGTTGCAGCATCCCTAAGGTCACATGATCAAAATTCATATTTATGGTTCATATTTATGACAGTTGCAGTGTCATGGAGTCACGTGATCGCCTTTTGCAACCTTCTAACAAGCCAAGCCAATGGGGGAAAGCCAGATTCACTTAACAACCAAGTTACTAAGTTAACAAATGCAATGATTCACTTAACAACTGTGGCAAGAAAAGTCGTAAGCTGGGGCAAAACTCACTTAACAAATGTTTCACTTAGCAACATAAATTGTGGGCTCAATTGTGGTCATAACTCAAGGACTACCTGTACAGAGGAAAAGTCCATCACCAAAGTAGGCAGTGCAGCATTGCATGCCCTTAATTTAGGATCCGCCTCACATAATGCGCCTTTTGCTTGGCCATCCGTGCTCCAACTCCTGAGAACTTTGTTCTTTGCTCTGATAAACTGACTGTGGGGTCAAGTGAGGCCCAGAAGCCACAAATCCTCCTCTATGCCACAGATTTCCCGCCAGGAATTCTACCTGCCATTCCCCTCTCTGCTTCAAACACAAACCTATGCCAACTTTCTGCTCAAACCGTTTGTCCTTATGTTAGTACCACCACGAGTCTCTGAACAAGTCCCAGAACCATTGGAAATTATCTCTAATACAGGGGTCTTCAAACTTGGCAACTTTAAGACTTGTGGACTTCAACTCCCAGAATTCTGGGAGTTGAAGTCCACAAGTCTTAAAGTTGCCAAGGTTGGAGACCCCTGTTCTAATAGGTGCTGTTCCCACTGCTCCTGCCTCTCCTGCAGAGTTAGTGCCCTAGGAGGGAAAGGTTGAGGTCAGGGGTCCTGGGTGCTCTCTGAGCTTGGTTGCTTTCTTGCAGACATCTTATTACCCAAACTAGGTAACATCATCAGCACTTACCTAGTTGGGTCATCATGAACCATCTGCAAGAAAACCACCAAAGCTCAGAGAGAACCCAAGACCCCTCATTTCAACCCTGAACTACAAATATTCTCCTCGGCCGACTGAAGTCAGCTTTGCAGTTCCAGGCAGCAACATGGCCACAGGTCTGAAATCCAGCTGTTCTACTTGGAAGTCTGTATCTCCTGCTCCTGTGATTTGCGTTTGTGTGGTCAGAAACCCCACCATCTCCATAGTTCTCCCCACAAATGTGGCCCATTGGAAACACTCTGGGAACTCAGACGGTGACACCTCCGATGGTGGTCCCGACTGTCCCACTGGCTTCTGAGCTGCTCGAGCTGGTCCAAGCATCACAACATTTGCCAAAGCTTGAGCTCCCCCCACCACTTGAGCCCCTATTTAACTTTAATAGGATCCAAAAACAATCAACTTGGCCAGATCCTAAGATGTAAGGAATGCAGAACTGCTTCCTGTAACTCAGGATGGGACTATCTTCTTCCAGGGGCTGCTCTTAAAAGGCCATGGAAGCTCCTCAGGTCTGTAAATTGAAAGGATTTACTCAGCCTGATTTTGGTGGTTTCAGACGCCCAGTTCTTGCCAATATGAGAATGCAACTTCCAAGGAATATTTCTAACATTGTCCAGCATTAGTACAGAGCCAGAACAAGGGAGGCTCGACTGGCTCCTTGCTTGGGAAGCTCATGAAAAGGAAGCCTAATTTTAAAAAAAAAATTAATTACCTAATTTACAAAAAGGGAAACCTGCCTTCTATGCTGCGCTAAGGAATGTCAAAAGCTCCCCAGCACAGGCGATGGGCAGCCTGACCCAGCCTTGCAAATGCAGCAGAGTTAATCCCCCGTTTTCCCCCCAATGAGACTCAAGTTCTTTAAATGGTTCCGGAGTATTTTTGAGCTCAAGTCACCCCGCGGCAGGGCAGGGGAAAATAAATATTTCCTGATGGTTGGGATCAAAGCTCTTCTGAGGCTTTTCTCCCATAACACAAATATTGAAAGAAGGAAATGGGTGACATTTATGATGACTGGGTATTTCTGCCCGGGGTCCCGAGTGGTTGCTAGGTGATTCCCTTCCAAGGTATCGGGATCTCTAAACCAGGGGCCTCCAACCTTGGCAACTTTAAGCCTGGAGGACTTCAACTCCCAGAATTCCCCAGCCAGCTTTGCTGGCTGGGGAATTCTGGGAGTTGAAGTCCACCAGGCTTAAAGTTGCCAAGGTTGGAGATCCCTGCTCTAAACAGTGAAGTATTTCTGTCAACAAAGCAGTTGACCTCAACCAAGAGCAGACACTCCCTGGCCTTCTCTGCGTTCTCTCTGGCCTCTCTCTCCGCTGCTTCTCTATCCCCCCCCACCCCCAAGAAGGCAGCAGGATCAGACCCAAAGTCATCCTGCTCCTGCTGTAAGGTGCAGCTTACGCCCACTGAAGGATGTATGTAGCTAGTTCCACTGTAATGCATGTGACAATGCAGGTCACCCCAACACCGGAACATCGGCAGCCCTTTTGGAGTCCTCTGATAGCTTGGAAGAAGGGCTCTTTGCTAAAAACAGCCCCCCCCCCCCGCTCCACTTTTCATCCCTCAGAAATCGGAGGCTGGGGAGCAAAGTGAAAAGGCTTGGGGGGGGAAATAAACCACCATTCAGAGCTATATTTTACTCCCGCCAGTTCCACCCTTGCACAAAAGGCACAGGAGCCCTTGAAAAAGACAGCAGGCGCGCCTGTCCCTTTAAGAGGATGGGATCTTCTTCAGGGCTTCCATGCGGCAGTCTGCGCCGACTGCAACCCCTCCGTAGGCCGGTCCCACTCATGGCCTCCCTGCACGGAGAAGGTGCTTTCACACACGATGCTCGGCCCTGCAGCTTTGCAGAGGCAACGGGTGGGAGGAAGGCATGAGCCGAGGCCCTCCCCCCCCACCGCCGCCCCCGCGAGAATTCAACAGCCATCACGTCCTTTAAAGGCAAGGCAGGCTTCGATGCTCAGAGCCCATGAGGGGACGCCCCCCCCTTGGGGAAACTCACAAAGGCACCAGGACCCCATTTCTGTCTTCCAGCTACAATTTTAAGACAATTCACAAGCATTTGACGATGGAGCAATGGAGCCCTGGGCCTCTTCCATGCTTACAGGATCCCCTTAAAGGGCAAGCTGAAACAAAGCCTCTTCGTGAAGGAGGGGGCCATCCAAGGGGCTGGTGGAGAAGGGGAGGGGAGGGCCTTCCAGGTTCAGCAGCTTCCCAGGCAGGGAAGGGGCCACTCGGCATCCTTTCCCCCATGGGGCTCAGCAATCCCTTCTCCACCGTAAGCACGAGGACAAGCTGACAAAAGAAAGTTGGTCAACACCATTGAGTTAGAAAGCACCACCTCCTCCCAAAGGAGAACCCCCAGATCAGAAACAAACCGGACAACATTTGGTTGTGGTCCTTCACCAATCTCAGCATCCACAAAGCCCTAACTCTGCAACCCATGAAACCCCCCACCCCACCCACCCCTCCACCTTTCCCTCTTCTCTGCCGAGATCTATGCAGATGTGATTTATCTAACCTGTAAAACTCCCCTTCCCTGCCCTGCTTTGCCCTGGGCTTCGAACCAGGCCGCCTTTCAATCTGCTGGAGCAAATACACACACGGACAGCCAGATCTGTCACAGCACTTCAGGTACAACCTAACTTCAAAGGAGCCCATTTGCCTTTCAAAGCCTTTTCCTTGGCCCAGAGTTAGGGCTCGGGGACTTGTCGCAGCCTTCCTCCTCCTCCTCCTCCTCCATCTCCATCACAAGTTCCCTGCATCAAAGCTCCCTCTGACATTTCACGCTGCAGTGGGGCCAAAGTAAAACAAAAGGCGTCCACGGGAAGATTTTGCAAAGGCAGACCAAGGTACCTTTTTCTTCCGATCCTTGGACCTCTTCCTGTGCTTCCTCTTTTTCTCATTCTCCTCTTCGGGGTTCAGCTCTAAATCTCGGTTCTTCTTGAGCTGCGACGCCGCGTGAGCCATAACGCATCAAGGAGCCCCTTTTAGAACAACCCTCCCCTCGGCAGAGTGGGGGGAAAATCCTCAGGCCCCTCAGCCGAGCCCAGGGACGAATGCGCCGGCCAGAGGCAGGGAGACATCCAGGACCCCACGGTCCGGGCTGGGGGGGGGGGTGGGAGGCGGGCGG